>VJOZ01009384.1:9900-20435 GCA_009801055.1 Stichopus horrens | reverse complement strand
TGTCCTTTCACCCCTTGAGCAGATGAAATCTCCTCTGCTACAAAGTTCCTTGTGATGATGTAAAGTTTACTTCTCCTTGAAATCCAAATTTCCCCATACTTAGTCATCTAAGTTGGGGATGGTTTCTCTTTAACAACATTAATTATAAATGATTTACCTTGCTGTAAATCCAGTATTTAGAGCTATGAAAATTTCTTTTACTTAACTGTAACAAACTTATACTTCGTCTATCCTCTCTGAATTGGTAGGTAATTCTACTATCTCGACCGCTTCGTTCAAAACTGAAGGTGTATAAAAACCATCACGGTCGACCTCTGCCTAATAACTCCCATCCACCAGATGTAATACGTGTCCTCAAAGCACTGATTGGCTTACTCCCTTGAAAGGGATCTCATCTCATTGGACGTTACTTTGTGCAGTGCGGCTCTTAGTTGACGCACGTGTTGAGAGCAAATTGTTTTGGAGCGAGTCTGGTAGCAGTGTGTGAGTCAGCAATCCTCCAGTATCACAGATTTAGCTCAGAACTATTTTGGATTTGAATTCATCGACAAGTGATATCCGTTGCTTTTCAAATAGTGTACAACTTGTGCAACGTATTATGCAACTTTTTTGTTAAAGATTTGTGGAGAAAATCGGGACAAATGTAAAGACAAGGAGGAAAGTAAATAGTCACTTTATAATTTTCTGCTTTATTTTGGAATGTTCAGTGGATTTATATACATATCAATGGAAAAGCAGTAAGTGATATTTCAAATCATATTTCTTTTCCTCTCTAATTTAATCTATAGTGGTTTCTAATTTTGTAAATTTCATAGTAACATATTTGTTGCTGGGATCATTAGTAATTTGTGTGTGGTATGTGTATACATTTGTGGTAATTCGAATTTAAGTAAATTCAAGATGATATGGCCATTAATACTGTCGTGGGGTGGGGAGGGATACACTTGATACTTCAACATAGAAGTATGTAATCGAGCAATATTTATGTAACTTCATTGTTTATCCATTCTTTTTTCAATGGTAGTGGTTAGATATGGCAAAATACTGTCTCAATTACTTAAGTAAATGTCCACTGTAAGTATAAAATGTAAGCTTGTCTGTTGTGCTATCCTTATGAAGAGTTAAACATCTTTTCTTCCCAACAACCCCAAAAATTGTTTTATGAGTCTTATGAAATGCCTCTGTGGTCATCTGTGACATGTGTCACACCATTTTATGGTCACATGTCCATGAATGCATTGTATTGGGTTAATTCCACCTTAAAACTCAGTTTTCATGTACCTTGGATGACACCACATTTTCTTTTACAACCACATTGTACTTTAATAGCAATCTTGTAAGTTTCCATTGAAAGCATTTTTGTTCATAGTGGTATTTATACTAGCTGCATTCAAGCATGCCTACTTACATCAATATACATATAATTAGATATCTACTATATACCAATCATTATCAGAGTTGACCTTACTTAATGTTACATATGTACTACAATTTGTTCACACAATGCGTGCCCACCTTTTATTTCATCTTCTTTGGATAAACTGGTCTACAGTTCTTACCCATTTTATGTACTATTACATCAACCAAAGTTAAGATCATCAAGAACCTCTTGAGATCTACTACATGTCCATTCTATCTGGATGTCTACTGTGGATGACCTGTGAATGTACTATCACTTACATCCAACACTTCACTTGCTCTGCAGTCATCTCATTTTGATTAGTATTCCTTTCAAAGGTCTCACTTGATCTTTCAGCAATCAAAGTGAATATTTCAGGACACCAAGTTTGTTCATCCAGTTTGTATGACTGAGCCATAATGTTCACTGCAGTGATAAGATGAAGTGAAATCATGATTGCTTGGAAATATGAAGGTATTTAAGTCGCCTGTGTGCTGTCACGCCTAACCTGTAAGCATGATGTCTTAAGGATCTTGAACAGATATCATAGCTTGAAACAATATCATTGTGTTGGTTAGAATTGCTTACTTTTGGTACAAGTTAAAGTTTGTTTGGGATTAACAGGTCTGATATTGGGAAGAGGTTAAACAAAGGTTTCAGTAGATATTTGGGCTGATTGTCAATGCTACTTCTGACATGTGTAATACTTGTTATATTCTAATACAAATAGATATTTTGGTTTCTTTTTGGGTCAGATGGTGTGAAATTTCTAGAGGTTTATAAACTGGAATGAGTAGATACTTGATATTCTGCATGTTAGTTCAATCAATTTGATTGCTATTAAATCAACTGTATCATGGTCAGCTATGCTTTGAAAATTTGTTACAGAACTTTTATGAGTAGAAGCTTTCTCATGACCAGCTTGTGGAACTAAATTGGCCGTAAACCAGTGACGTGCTTGGTAAAAACTTGTAGCAAATCTCATCAGCTGGATTTAAATGCATGACTGTTTTACTTACTTGAATTCTGCTTGAATTAATCTCTAAAAAATTGTTTACACCTAACCAAATACTGTCTGAAGATGTCACCTGTTTTACAGTGTCACAGAGCAAGTGTCAATTACTTCCCTTGGGTAAATGGCTATTCAGTATGCTAATGAATCAACTTGGCCAGGTGTTTATTCTTCATACTTAAGAAGTTAGAGATGATTGTTTCAGTTTCGTCAGTTGTGGTAGTGTAGTCCCATCGTTCATTCATGCATCACATGTCTATGGAACAAAGATCTGTCACAATAGATGGAAGTCGTTGCAGAGAGGCAAGCAACTTGTGTCGACTGCTTCAAACATGATCCCTTCTTTCCCAGTTGCAACAACGTTTTCGCGTAAATTGGTGAGAAACTGTCCCAGCCACGTGAATGGATGACAACATTGCAGCTGCTATGCTAATTGACGTGTTGCTTACATTTATGTGACGTGCCAGCCGTAGCAAGTGCGTCCCCCGGCTCTCAATGTCGTGACTTTGATGACGTAGTTTTCAATCCACAATTACTCAAGCCTCCCTCTGGCTGTATATATGTGTATTATATTAAAGAGAAAGGAATGCATACAAGTTGTATGCATGTTGTGATTCACGTATCTATGTTACTGTCACATCACATAATTTGGTCAGTTTGTGTCACACTCAGGCATGTGACAGATTGTTTTTTTTGCATAAACAATAAGAAAAAGCAAGGAAGACAAAGTGTGTTGTGAAGACAATTGTAGAATTTTGGTTGAAAAAATGTTTGTTTTGAATCATCAATGGTATTGAGACTGCCAAAGTATGGTGACATATAGCATTTCACTTACCTGCCCCTACGCAACTGTTGTACTTTACTTCTCTCCATTGCAGTAAACACTGAGTACTGGTCAGCATTACAAATTCAGAGATTTCCTTGTAGTGATAACCTGAAACTGTTCTAGCTTTGGTCTTGGCAGTTTGTATTGTTTGCTTGGTCCACATGTGTTATCTCTGTTAGTGCTAAAATTCACAAGTTACTGTAGAAGGGAGATTTGGATTGACTTCATAACTTCATTTCTTCATAATGTTGTGTGCTTGAGAAGAAGAAGAAAAAGCAAAGAGAAGAAGGCAAATGGAAATGGAAGCAGACTCACAAATTAAGTTAGATACTTGATGGAAGTTGCTGTGTACTTTTCGATCGATACTGACCCTCTTTAAGACAGTGGAAAGGCCATTAACTACTCTCCACTTTTGAAGGTTAAAGAACCAAGACGTTTAACTCCACAATAGTACACCTGAACCTGCCAGAGCTCCCAAGCGCCAATTGGATGGTTTCTTAGATGTATGATCAATTAATATTAAGTTAGTTTAGCATTCTTTGCCATTTCATTGGGACAATTCCCGTTTACTCTCAACGCAGGGCATTGTTGTAAGAGGAACACTATCCTTAGAATCAGCAGTTTGTAAATCTGGAGAGTAGACTAGATTAAATATCAGTGTTACAAAACTAGCTGATGATATTTTTATCTCAGGCAGAATATTTTGATTTATTTACTTCACTCTTCACTTATCTGTCTGAACACAACAAATGCATTCCCTTCTACCCCATCCCGTCTACCATGCTAAGAGTAATGGTAACCATTTATGTAAAGTTTCGAGATTTGAATGTTACATACAGTTTTGAATTAGAGGTACAGTTTTAGGTACAATTTTTAGTGAATCAAGTAGCTTTCCAGGAAGATTCTCAAAGAAATTGAAAAAAAAAAGGCACTCTAAAAGTGTAACTGCTGAGTGCCTCACTTGGACAGATTTACTTCTTCCAGAAATGTGTTGGCAGTGAAGAGCCTTCGCTTTTTGAGTCTTTGCTTTGATGCTTCAACCTTTATTGTACATCATTTCATCTTTTTGATACTATCTTTAAAGCTGAAGCAATTTGTCTTGTTGTTTTCCCTCTGAGGTACAAAACTTTCTCCCCCATCTTACGTCTATGCTAGAAAGCATTCTCATCAGACACCGCCTCAAGGGAGGCGCGGTCCAAGTATCAGTTCCGTAAAGCGTTTGGATTTGTTTTTTAGTGTTCTTTTACTTCTTTGCTCTTTGCTTCTTTATCTTGTCCTTTTGTTGTTGTTTTTTTTTTTCCGAGAGAGCAGCCACTTGGCTCAAGTTCTCTAACGTCAATCTCCGCCTGACCTTGGTATGGCATCGCCCGTGTAACGTCGACACGTCGTGGTCTCACTTTAATCTCCGGTGCCTTGTGGCTATGAACTTTTGATTATGAAATAACAACTGCTCTGTTAAGTTTTTTTTTTTCGTTTATACCACATTGTACCAGGCTATATCATTTTCTTTTGAATTTATTTATAATGAACTGCAACTGCAGTTTTAGAAACACATGATCAGAACCTCCAAAACCACTCATAGGTCAATAGTTTGAAGGAAATGTTTACTTCTACCCTTTACAAGGAGAAATCCAGTGAGATGATGGACACCACTGTAAACTTTCAGCAAACCAAAACTGCTAAAGATGCCATCGTAGCAAAATATGGGATATCAAAGATGCCCCATTGAAGAGAAATAATGCATCTGTGTAAGAGAAAAGTGTCATAGTTTTAAAACCAAATATTTGTGGACAGCGACTGACAGATTGTTCAAAATAGGGAAGGACAGTGGCTCTCTTTACCGAGACATTAGTTTCTCATACATAGAAATTCAATTGTTTGTTTTTCAAAAATAATTTGTTCAGCCAAACGTTCAAAAATTCATCCTGTGCATAGCATTTCAATGAGATGCATTTTATTTTTTTGTAGATGTCTGTTGATCAGCCTGAATGGTTTAACAATGATTAAAGCTATTTCCTTTATAGGCTATGTCAGTGGATTTTAAAATCCCTTTTTTCCCTGTAGCAGATGATTGATTTGTTATCTGGTTACTTGTCAGGTAGCAGAGCAAGGAGTATAAAGCAAGGAGTATATAAAAATATCAATATAAGGCCACCTCACAGTTGCATTTCACATTAAACATTTTCAAACATTTTTCCAGTGTAATCATGTTAAAACATCAAAATAACTGATTTGTTTTGATAAAGGCTCTCAGAAAGTCCACAAATTTCTTTTCTGTAGTGAATTTAGTGGTTAAAATATTTACGATTCACACAAAGGGTAAGCAGAAAGACAGCAACTGACCAAACAGTAAACATTTTGTTGAAAGGTCTATAGTCTGAAAATATGCATGTGCCTCACCATGAGGGAAAAGGCATAAACGGTGTGTGCGTGCTTCCTGTCACTTAAAGGATTTTCCTTTTTCTTTTGGTGAAATTTCTGCCATCAAGTCATTAAGGAGGTTTTCCCTGGGCCTTGGAAACCTTGAAAGTAGTTGAATTTAAATGGTATTTTTCAAGGCATTGAAAGTGCTTTGAGTTTGTTCTTTTGCATCAAAGTCCTTGGGAAGTTCTTGAAGTTTAGTGATTTGAAATATTTCTATACCTTTTATTAAATTTTTGTCTGCAGCTAATGTTTAGACCAGGGCCAGTTTTGTCCCCTGCCAACCTCAATTGTGCATATGCTTTTCCATATGTATTTTGGGATTGTTTCAAAAGTGGTTTGATGTCCTTGAAAGACAGTTCCTACCTTGAAAAGTGCTTGATTTTTATCATGTATTTTTTAGAAAAGTGGACAAAGCCTGAACTTCTTACTTACAATCTTTTGCAGGCTTCATGTCTTTGGTTCATTTTGAGGTACACTGTACAGAAAATTGCATGTTTAGTCTGTCATTTGTTAAATTTGACCTTTGAATTGATATTCTATGAGCAAACAATGCAAGAATATCTCATTTTAATAAAGGACTATTAAACTTTGAACAAAAAAGAACTCAACATTTTGAGAAAAACGAGCAACATGCTGCTGTAAGACCCTGAAAGGTATACTGCACAGTACAAATGGGATTATATCCAATGGATTCACAGTGTGTAATCTCATGGGTCTTCATTCACCATATGATTTCCTTTGACGTCATTGACGTCCCCTGTCTTACTGTGGAGGGCAACATTGCCAGAAAGTGCATTTTGATGCTTTTAAGTGCATTATTACCAAAGGATAAAGAGGCAGGTCTTAATTGCATGGTTGCCTTGGTAATTGCATCCCTTGATAAGGTTTCCAGTAGGGCTTTATGTCATTCAGTTTAAGCTCTTGGTGAAAAACCATACTGTAGATAAAGCAGTGCACTGCAAGTGAGGAATTCCAGTGCAATGCAATTTATTTATTTATGATCCTTTTTAGTTTTGCTCAAGAGGAAGTTTGTTCACTTTGCTTTTGTGATTCCAGTAAAAAAATATTGGAAGTTTGTTCCCTGTCTGTAGTTCAATGATTTTATGTGAAGAAGACCTGATGTGATTGTATTCATCTTGTTTGTCTCTACAACCTGCAAGTTAGTAACATTCCCATCTTGTCAATAAATGAAGCAGTTTCCTGGGCAGAAACACAGATGCATACCTAAACAAACATCTTAAACTAAAATTAATACTCACATGTGGCACGTAAATAGATGGTGCTCGTCAAAATTACAATGAATTCAGCAGTGCATGTATTAAGTCATGATGAATTGTAAATACTGCCCTCACATTAAGGCTCTTAACACTAGCTGCTGCTTGATTGTGAATGCTGCCACCATTTTAGAATACACTGTTGACAACTGCATGACAGCTATACAGCCTGGTTTAATTTCATTTTGAAAGGTTGCCATCTTTTATTGTGTGTGAATGGTTTGTCCATTGGCAAGGATATCACCAGCATTTAACTCTTCTTGTGTGAATCATGCATAATATGTACTTCTCCCATGTACTCCTTGTACATCTTTTCTCAATTTGTGACTTAAATGTGTAATATTCACCTGGAAGTGAAGATAGTTGAGTTTGATTGCTGTAAAGTTGTCACCTTGGTGTCACCAGTAACTTTCATCAATTGTCACCTAACATAAAGGGGGAAAAAAATGTTCAATGTCTCCAGGACTGATGTGAAAGTTGTGATCAGGATGTGGCTTTTGCCCTTTGATGACTCAAATATAATTCAGCCATAGTCTGTGTGATATACTTTGTGTCAGGTTCCTGTCAGTTCTTTTATCTGGTACGTGACATCTACTGAGATACTGTCACAGAGGTTAACACCCTTCCCCCCCCCCAAAAAAAAAAAAAAATGCTGCAATGCAGGAGGGTCTCAACTGATACTCCATTTCTTTCAAAGTTTTGAGAGCATATGCATTGTACCTTGAGCAAAAACTTTTATATTTTTTTGTGATGAGAAGAGGGTGATGGGTTTAATGCAATTAAAGGCATCTAAGATCAAATGAAGGGGAAAGAGGTCAATATAGAATATTAAGAGTACCTGCCCTCCTCTCTTACTTAGAAACTTTACTACTTTCTTATCTTGTACATAGAGTGCTGGTTACCTTTTATCACCATCAGAAATACCACCATAGTAGTAGTAGTACCTCCTTGTTTCTGTCAACTCTGGGTGTCAGGTCTCTTCTCTTTCTTTTTTTTTCCATTTAAAGTTGTTGACTCCTTTCCTCTTCATCTGCTCTTTCTTTCAAACTTGAGTGAGTTTCTTGAGGAATTTTGGAAGTTGAATTCACCCTCCTGTTATGAGTAACCTGACTTATTATTTAATGTTGGTGCAAATTACTGGAGCTTCGCCATCATATTAGTTTGTTCATTGGTTCTGATGTCCGTCATTATGTGTAACAGAGAAAACTGCCATGATCTTTTGTGTGCTGAAATGTGTTCACATATCTTTGGAAATATTTACTGGACCCCCTTTTCACAGGTGACTCTTTGGGACAATTCAATCCACCCAATAGACAAAAGGAAATTATGCCTTGGGAGAAAGATTTTTGTTAGAATCCATTATTCAACCACTGAGAAATCCCCATCCTAGCATGAGGAATAAAGAAGGGTTTCATAAGCAAGGTGCTACTATTTTGAGACAGTAAAAAAACAATGTTTGGCACATTACAGATGGCCTTTATCAATTTAAATTATTCCATGATTAAATTTTTAGTAGAGTTTCCCTCAAAGTAGCTTAGGTTGTTGCTCTCTTTCCTTCCACATTATTTTGCTGCAATCTGGAGAAACAGTCAAAATATGCAGTGCGGACATTCCCCTAATGGCTGTATACCCTCTGTCTCTGTAGATAAGCATGACATCAATAAGAGAATATTATTCATCATAGATTTGTTTTATTTCTCTGGGAAACAGTGAAAAGGAAATAAATTTATGTGAGATAGAGGCATGCTTTGACCTGGGCGACACAGCCATGTCTATCATTGACTTGCATCGTGAGAGTTAATGTATCCAGGGAAGTCCCCTAGGGTACCCTCTCTCATTTCTGAGTCTGGCTGCGAAAAATTTCATAAATAGTGAGCCACTGTAAGGATCTTGTCATAAATAGCTTCTTGCATTTCGTTTTGGTCGTAATCAATATTGCGTCGAAACTCAGAGCAGATGTTAACAGCGAGACACAGAACCCAAACTAGAGTGCTTGACTTTTTCTTTTTCTGTTCTACGAGGCAAAAAGCTTCCAGGGTATGGATCCTTCTTTTTATCACTCTTTCTGCACGTGTTCCTGTGAGAAGGCTGAAAGGAGAGATGGCTTGAATTTAATATTCAACTTGGGTTAAGAGATGATGTTTGCCCTCACTCGCTGCGGTTTCGATATTGCCAGAAAACTTCCATTAAGCTACCTCTGTGATCAACCATTTGAGTACTTTGAAAATATATCAGTTCGCGGTCATCCGATGACTCCCCCGTAAGTTGACACAAAAAAAAAGAAAGATAATGACACGGCAGGGACATTCATTCGGATAAATTTATAGCAAGCAGTATCACTGGGGACTAGCGTCGCCTACGACCTCTCCTTCTTGATCCCCTCAGATGCCGATCGACAGATTTTTGCAGTTTTACAAAATGTACATGAATCCACTGGTTATAATCCTGGGATTTAGTCAGAGATCTGTTCCCTATTTTAAGGATTAACCTGCCCATTCTCAAGAAACAAATTGTGAAGCAGCATCAATAAAGGAGGTTTTCTAAATAGATACTTCCATCTTACACCTGTCAAAAAAAGGAAAAAAGGCAAGGACTTTTTGAACTGATGTAGGTTGGCTTAAAAACTTGACAATTGAGGGCATGGCTTATCAAATTTGTTTTTTAGCAGCAAAGCTTGTTCTCATATTACATTATTGTTACTTAAAATAAATATGGAAGTGTTTCACATAGGCAGCATAATCGTCTCTTATGGAGATTCATACAGTTCAAAGGAAAGGTTAAGCAGAGAAAAATGTTCTCATCATTTTGTTGCAAAAGGCATTGTCCCAGACTTTGTCATGGGACAAACAGTCTGGCAATGATGAATGACTTCTTCATGTGATCATTTTCTTATATTTTTCATTTAATATTTTATCCTGACTTATCTTTCTTATCACTTTTGTATCGTGTTTTTTTATACTCTCAGATTCTCATCATAAAGTGAAACACCACCAGTCACAACTCCCTTGCCATTCTTGCACGTGCCATTTCTCCTCGCCCCGCTCCGCATCGACCCTTTCACGACACCCTTCGGCGTCGAGTCCGAACCTCTCTCTGCCGCCCCATCCTCCGCCAAACGCCGGGAGACCAAAGGAGGCCTTCCTGGAGGTGATCTCTGGCTTTGACATGAAGCTCTCTGCACACGAGAGATGGGTCAGGGCCTTGAAAAAAGTACTCAAGAAGAACACCTCTATTTTGCAGCCCGTTTCAGAAGGTAGGAGGGGCTTGGACTTTTCTTTTGTTCAACTACTGGGGGAAGAGAAGTTTGCCCTCACCCACTGAAGGTTTGAATATCCCCCCTCCCAAAAGGAAAACCTTTTATTATGACTCCTTTGTAATCAACAATTTAATTGAAGCTGTGTCTTTAATCATTGCATTCTTTCTGCACTATTTGCACATGTCAACATCTCTCTCCTTCTTCATAAAAAAAAAAGAAAGAAAGAAAACAACAAAAGGACAATGAAATTGGCCCAAAGCTACCTTGTCCTGTTAGAGAACTGTCCAAGAAGGTTATCTAGTGTGAACTTAATAATTCCTTGGGTAGCAGTTTCATGAACAGAT
>VJOZ01009380.1:0-12594 GCA_009801055.1 Stichopus horrens | reverse complement strand
AGTTAGAATCTCTTTCTTTGTAAGCGTCTGACTCCTCAAAGATGTTTACAATGAAATGAGACAACTGCCTTATCCTGTAAGATGTAGATAAAATATACAACGAAATTTTCAAGTGATTGTGATTCCCTCTCAGTATCCTCTTTTACCGACACTTTTCATACTATTCAGAAAAAGTATCATTACGAATAACATGGATTCGATCTTCTGAAACTGTAATTACAGCAAAAAATTCAAGTTTATCAGTCTAAGCAATCAAATAAATTTGAATTTGTTTCCAGTTTCTTAATGAAGTCCTCAGCCTGGGGTTTGATAAGATCCACAAAATATATACCAACTGTGAAAGTCCGAAGGTCTAAATTAACAGGAGTGATCCTGCCTTAAAGAACGTGTGACATGAAAAGCACACTTTGGAGTATTGACGAAATTGAGAAAAATGTTGTAAAATAACCACAAGTTCCATCGCAGTCCCTCCAGCAGTGATCATCGTTTACTAACAAATATGTTTTGCAANNATGCAAATTTGTGATGTTTAGAGAGGGACTCCTATGATAAGCCGTAAAGTATCTTTCGTTTACTTAACCTTCATTTCAAGGACAACGGAAAAATTAATACACTCTTAGGTTCTATCTTACAAGCACGTATTGTCTTCTTTAAAAATATTGTTATCACCTACCAATGTGAAATCCAGCAATATATAGATAAAATCTAAATTTGCCTATGAAATATACTGACCCTGTGCAACACTCTACATCATCGATTTTTGCATTTTTATTTAACTTTGAAAAGCCATACCTCGAAAACGGTAAGAGATATTAACACAAATTTCCATTCAGGGTTTTATTCTGAAACTTCTGAATGAAGCCAGCTGTTTGATGTATGTCACTCGGTCTTTGAGGAGTAAAGTCACTTTATGATCAAGTGTTGAAAACACTTATAATAAGGAGGATGAGCGGCACAAATTTGAAGGAAAGACATTATTTCCACAGTGGTTCAAATTTATGTCAAGTGCAATAGGACCAAAGTTCCAGCTAGAGGTAAGCCTGCTATATTTCAGCATTTTCGTGATTAGTTCGATCAATGCTCCAAAATGTGGCTTTTTTTCTTGCGTTCAGTCTTAGGTTTGATTTATCATGTTAAAGCCCAACGTAAATAAAACTTAAGATGAAACAGGAACCTGGTCTTTTTTTAAATGGGAGGCCCATGGGAAAAATTGATGGTAACTAGCAAGGAAAATACACCCTCATACCGGATAATTCGTGTCTCACGATCAAGGAATGAAGAACGTAAGAAACAAAGAAACAAATGAAAAAAAGTAGAAGCCTGACTTCATCATTAACTGAAAAAAGACCAATGGTCCAAAGGAAGGTGTGGTAACCATTACTGCCTTGATGCTTACGAATCTGGATCTGCAGCAGCAGTAGCAGCTACAAAGACGAGAGGATCGACACCAACTGAAACTGAGGAACAACCATGGGAAAAATGCTAAATGGACGGAAGTGACGTCGACCACACTATAAGAGAACTTGTCTGCATAAAAACTAACAGACGCCCAAAGTTCGGCAACTTACAACAACCACAAAGTCAACTAATGTTGCTCTACATCCCAAGACGGTTGCTCATGTAAGAATTCTACTGCAGTTGACTAAAAATCCTTTTCCTTTTCCTTCGCCTTCTGTGGTAGGATTGGCATAACATGGATATGTGATGTCACCCTTACAATTTTGTCCATAGGCGGTATACATGATAGCAAGAGCATCGAACGGGTATGACTAAAGGCAACTTTGCCTGTAACACCAGGAAGTAACAAGAATTTCAATTTATGCTTTTCACAAAAAATGTATTGCAACGGTCTTACAGGTCAAAGGGCCAATGACTTTCAATTACTCGAGAGTTTCTTGTTTTTTTTTTAACTATGTACAGTGGTGGCACCAGGAGTTTAGATTTTGGGAGCAAATGGAGGTCAAAGAAACTGTCTGGGGGCGACAAAAATTTCGGCGAGCTTAGCGAATGGGGTCTGGGGGCACCCGGTGGGGTGCAGGGGTAAAGACCCTATTTTGATCCAGGGGGCGAAGCCTAAGGGGGGCTCTGAAGTTTTAGATTATATCTTGGTGAAAAATTAACTAGGTGAAAAATTAAATCTCATAATAGGTAGATTTTTATTCAAAGTGCGTCATTATACCAGAAGATTCTTAACGATCTTATTTATTTCGGCTATTCGTCTTCTGTAAGTTGACAAGATGAGAACTTTGGAGCGCCATTTTGGGGTCCAAGGGAAAGGATCTGATGAGCGTCCTCTAGATCTTTGAGTGTCTGTATATTTCTTTGTAAAGAAATAAGTCTAAGGATAGTCTATTTCAAATATGAAAACTTACGACTCCTTGTGGGGTCAAGTAAGTGGAAAAACTGGGGGGAGGGGCGGGTAGGGGGCCAGGACCCCGGAAACTGAGGTTTTAGCATATCTGTGGGTGGGAAATTAAGTCTTATGGACTTCCTACAACAGAAAGATATAATTATAAACTGTAGTAGACATATGTAGACTATATATACATTTGTCAGGTAACTTCAGCTAGGTGGCGGATTGCAACTGGGGACAAAGGTTCCGACGTGGAGGGTTGCCCATCACCCCTTACTGCCGCCACTGTCTATGCCATTAATAATCTACCCGAACAAACACTTACATTCACTGAACTTGATGGCCAAAACAATAAACTAGACTGGAGGGACAATATGCTGAACCTTAAACTGCATACGAAATTAACTTTTGTAAAAAAAGAATGTATTGTTGACAATAAACATTATTTACTACAATTTAGGTTTTGACATATTTGACTAGTTGAACTAATTCATTGGTGCTGCTCTTTTTTATGTATGCTATCATTCAAATGTTCTGTAGGTAAAAAAACTTAGTTATTTTGTCCTACCGGTAGATCTCCACACCCTCTTCCCACTACCATCCCCCAGCTGCCCTTTATGAATAATTATATTAAGATGACTCAACGTCCTTCGTCCGTCACAAGGTGTATTCAATGGGCAAACAAAATTGTCTGAGTTTAAAATTGTCTTCTATGTTTAGTTAAACAGTAAAGTTGTGCTGTTAACCAATTTGTGGTTGGGTCGACTGAAGTAGAATATTGCACTGTACCTGGAGTTAACCTTTCAGCATTCTGGACGACCCTGGTTGCTTTCTATGAAATGTAATAAAATGACGAAAATCCAAATATCCTCTGTAAAACACATTGTGTAATGGATACGTTGTTTGCATACTAAAAACGATATAACTTCTTTGTCGTAGCTATTAAGTTTGCCTATTACTATTTGTTGCTCATATAGTCGACGTTGGTTATGAAAGTGATTGGAGTGAAAAATTAGCTCTGTAAGTTTTAGTTAGATTAGTTAGTGCAAACAAGTGTACTTTCATTGTCACTGTCATTTACTTGACTTTGAATAAGAAAGTGTGGTGATAAAGCTACAACAAAATAGTGTTATACTACGCCCTCGTGAAATCACGTATATATATATAGCCACATCAACATCTACTCAATTGTGCGAGTGTGCTTGAAAGAAGTAGCACGGAGACTGGTCATCAGCTTATACATAAACTGAAGATAATATAAACCAAGCAAGGCAGGATGGATGTTCGAATCTGGTTCATGTTAGGTGTTGCGTTGGTCGTTATGGTAACGGATGGTGAATCACTCTACATACCTCCTCCCGGNNCATCTGGATTCAAGTTCTGTGAGTAATCTTATATACATTCCACTCGCCATGAATGTGAAGTGCTTATCCTCTAATATATTGATTAACATGTTTAGCTGGTCTATTAGATTTGAAACGTCACATTATTGTGCCTCTTCCACTATAGTGTAGACACAGAACTTGCCCTACCCATGGATAAGCCTTGCCCATCCATTACCCCTATTATGATACACTGACCTGTCTTGCATGAGTACGATAATATTGACCTTTGCGCTAGATTGTTTTTGAACTATCAAGTATGGTTACCGTGTATCATAAATGTGACCTAATGACACAAGTTCTCCACATAGCTGCGAATTCGTTTAATTGTAATAATACAATAATTATCATTACAATAATTATCATCATTATTATCACAGGCATTAAAATATATGATAAAACAACACGTTGATGTCTCAACAATGTCCCAAATTCTGTATTTGCTATCGCTTATGCATGCAATTGCTGGTCAAGAAAATCACACGGAATTAAAAACTGCGAGCAGAATTTAAATTTGACCTTATTCTGTTATGTCCTGGGTCAAGAAAGTATACGGCATTACCTTGTGAATAATCACTCACCTACAACGTTGTTGTCTGTTCTTGCCTTTTGATACTTTGAATTGTTAATTTTACCAGGAAAGGGACAGGACTTGTGATTTTCAATTTTACATTAAAACTCTGATATTAATGACACTGAACGTTAATTGTAATTATTAATGCTTTCATATAGAAGATATGAAACTTTTCAGTAGGTTTAAAAATAAAACTATTTCAACTCTAGTTTGTCCACTTTGTCTAAACGTTGAGTTAGTTTACATTTAAAGGTTCTATGACATGCTTCTAGAAAAGGGCACCCTTTATTTAAAAGCTGTAAGGTACTGAGTGATAATCTGTTGGAATTTTGTTTAAATCTTTTACCGTTTTAGAGACATGACTTTCCAAATGCAAAACAGATAGCGTGGAATGTTGCATAGTGCAAATATTTTTTTGTTAAGTCTGCATATTTTGCCTCTTAATTACTTAATTAATGAGTTTCAAATTGGTAACTGATAGCAATATTTATGATGAAGAAAATACATGCTTCTAAAATAAAACCCCCTGGTGTGTAAAATTCTCAAATGTCCTTGAAACAAAGGTCACATAAACAAAAGCTTTACACAAGACATAACAAAGAAGGCCATATCTTGACGTCAGAATTTTGCATACTTAGCCAATGTTTATTTCTGATACAGCTGTAAGACAATAATTTGCCTGTACATTGGTCAATCTTTCACAGATTTGTGGCTATTTTTTTATATATTTTTAATGCTGAACGCAACCAATACTGTAAAATGTCATTTTCCTGTCACACGACCTTTAACCACGATACGGAACTACGTACAGTAATGCCGTCGCAGCTTACCCTCTGCTCTGTCATCGGTCGAAGATAATGAACAATTGAATTGTAGAACTACAATAGAAATAAAGCGAAATGCATCTTTTACACAAGCATTTTCAAAGATTCACGTCTTTCTCATCAGGTAATCAAATATGACAGAGAACTGAGTTGTCGTCTCTCTCAAAGTATATCAAAATACAAGCAGGAAGTAAGATGTTCATGAAACTAGATATAAAAATAGGCTTGGGTTTCAATGTAAAAACAAGTGGGCAATCAACAGACTTTCAAATCACATCACTTTCTTTTTCCATAGTAATTGTTCTCCCACATATTTCTTATTAAGTACTTGAACGCTTCGTAGGTAGGCACTTGGAAGTGTGAAGGAGGCGCAAATAGGGAAAACAAAACCTTTTAACAAAATAACCTGAGCATTTTTGATGTACGCGACCAACCTGACACAAAACAACGTTATTACCAATATCATAGTAAACTATTGTATTGACTGATGCTTCAGACTTACTTGGCCCTGAAGTACCCATGATTTCATTTCACACTGAGTCGTTTATATTAGTGATACAGATTGTGTACTGAAGAGAAGTGCTGAAAGTGATTTTTTTGCGTAGGCAAGAAGGGAAATTTCATGTCTTAAAGTTTAGCATATTTTTTTAATTGCACCATTCACACAATTTGGAATAATAAATAGGTTTCAGATGGTACAGTCTGCCATATGATGTCAGTCTTGATGTCAGAAAGACAAAAAGAGTAAAATGCGATAACGTAGTGGTTAACAGTTTTTATACTACTTGCGCTGTGAACAATGAAAACAATATGAAAAAGTTTGCTACCGTCTGCCGTACGTATATGATAGTTTCATACCTTTATGAAAATTTTCATGAATTGTGATCTTGACCTTTGACCCATGATGTCATCGGCACAGAGGATACTATACCCTGCAACTCCCTACCAAAAATGAGGTTGATCCGACTTATCGTCTAGAGGAAGATCGTGACGCTCCATTTATTTTCAAACACACGCACATTTGGACACTTGTCGTCAGCTCGTTAATGTACATCATGTAATTTTAATAGCTTGAGGTAAAACCTTATAAAGACCACTTCCAGACCGATCTGGTTTCAATTGAATGCCAAAAGTGGTGTTAGATGGGCCACCATTTAGCTAACGTTCGACTTGAACAGCTCGGTGAAGTACGATACTTTAATTCCTTGTACACTCCTGGTATTGGGGAAGAGGTAATAACTCTCATAAGATTTATCTCTCTGAAGTCACATCATGTACATAAACAACCACCTAATGAACAATTTGAAGTTCACAGGAATTAATGACATACAACTTTCATACCTTTCTCAAATTTCCGATGTTCGTCCTCTTAGATGTTGACCTCTCATCAAATACGGAAGTTACCTGTTTGGTTTGACAGGTCGGATGAGTAACTTTCGATAACTTTTTGAAAATGTGTGTGACTACTTTGGGATTAGAATGATTCAGGACACCCTCTTGCTAACACATACCATACACAAAAACACAGATAAATGCCAATCAAAAAGATTTATTTTCTGTATTACCCTAAACGGTAGGAATATATGTCACTGATGAGAAAGTTATGAAGTCGGATTTCCCTTTAAATGTCGTTTGACATGAAAAAACCTTGCTCTGTTTGAAAGTTTGCAAAGTGAACGCAGGAATGACAGTCCTTTCAAATTGTGTTCTATCCATTATTTGTTTTTGCTTTCCAATCTGATGACAATGTCAATGAAAATCTTGATGACAATGCCAATATGATGATGTGGAGTGTTGCACATTGTCAGTGTTTCTATTGTTAGGCCTATCTTTATATATATTACCTCTTGCTTAATTTCTGGGTTTCATATCGGTTAGTGATATCAGCATTTCTTAACCAGGAAAATAATGTTTTGAAGACAAAAACCTCGAGTCATATAGAATTCTCAATTGTCCTTGAATTATTACTTAAATACACAAAGGATTACATTGAAGACAAATTATGTGAGTTTCTCTCTTGAGCTCTCAAGTTTGCATACTTACACAATTCGTATATTCCTGAGAAATATATAAGAAAGGAATTTGGGTGTAAAATTGTCAATATTGGATGGACTGTAAAATGTGTGGCTGTATTCAATATTGTTATGGAAAAATAATGGAAAAATATTCCAAAAGGTCATTTTCATGTCACAAAACCTTTAAGAGGGGTTGTCACTTTGGTTATATTATTCATATTCAAATGTTCGCTTTCTGCTTTATTTACTATTGCTCACGATTTATGTATGACCTGTGAACGATGTGAAAAGTGCTTACAAACGGATCCTACACTGCTGCCCTACCATTTTAACTACTCTCCCAGGATTTGATGGGATGTACTTGAGAGTCATACAACTGCAGATTCTGGAATATATGCCTAAGTTCCAGCAATGAATGAGAAACAAATATGCCAGTTTAAATTAAATTATCATCCAAGTTTGGAGTACTGTAGACCCTGATTGTCTTCAGTTTAATGTGTAACTACATGATATTCACCTCGTCTTATCCTATGCGACAGTACAAGACGTTATTGTTCAGAAGGTTGAGGACATGGCCCAAGGTCGGTCGATCCCTAGTCAGTCCGGAGGATCAGGATCACTTAGCTACGAGGTCTGGGGGTAAGTTTGGATACAAATGTACGACCCATTTCATTTCTTATGAGAATTTATATGCTAATTAATTCACTGTACAACATCACATGCCGCGCTGTTTTCATTCCATCAATCATTATTTTAAAAGAAACAACCAAAGAAATGTTAAAAGCAACAACCAAAGAAGTGTATTGCGTTCACAAACAAAAGGTGTATAGCCTATTCTTGTCACTGGGACCCCCATTGTAGTCGTCAATTTGTAAAAGTATATTTTCTACCAAGCGTAGTACATATTTATGTGATTACCTTTTTTACATTAAATTTCCATATGTAGTGCAGTGTAAAAACGAAATTTTCTCCTACAGTCAATCACCGGCGGATGAGAACGATAAAACAAGAGATCGACAGTGTGCTTTCAGTGTATAAAAAACAAAAAACAAAACAATGGCTAATACAATATTACTAGTAATTGACCTACCACTAACAGTTAGTGAAATAACGTTCGATTTCAACTTCGTAGATCTACCGTTGCCTCGCCTAGAGCATAAACCTGCTCAAAAGTAAATTGTAAATGTACGTAAATCTATACGTAACAACAGCACAGAATACTGTCAGTGGCAATTCTTCTGACGTACGGTAAAATAACCTAAATATCAGAATTGTGCCGCGGATGAAAGCTTCTTCAGTTCATTTTTTGTTTGATAGTTTGATAGCCCACGAAATTAGCTTTCGTTTTTTGTCGATTGTTGAAAAACAATTCCTTATGTAATAAAAACTTAAAGAGGTTAAGGATTGCAATACATCGCCTTATTGAAGGGTCTCCACACAACCACCGGATTAATCTTTCTGAGGATAGAGAACGCCACAGCACAAATAATTTAGGCCTATTTATAGGCGTAGGCCCTACATGGTGCAAAAAAAGTAAAAAGGAAATGCCTTGACATGAGTTATCCCACACCAGCCATAAAGCGATCTTACAGCAATATTTGACAGTAATGTTTTGGCCATGTGCAATCCTTCTTGTTGAACTAACTTAGGCCTAGTTCCGAAATGTTTCATAGCCTACTGAGAACTCTCGCTTTCACCTGAAAGTTAGGGTCCGCACACAACAAGTCTTCTACTTACTGCTGCTGTTAGGACTGAGAGTAAGACATCAAACATGTCCAAGCTTTCCTAGAAATGTATGTTCAATAAATCTGTCACCGTCTTTATCCAACATCAGTCTAATCAGTGGGTAAATTCCACAAAGCAAGTCCCTGTAGGCTACTGTACAACGCTCTTATTGTTATTCATTAAGTTTAGGTGTTACTTTCTGTTTCGCGCACATATATTTTTGACAAGTTTTTAAATTTGTTTACCTTCTATCGGGGTTCCTTTTTCCTTTTCCCTTTCTCTCTCGGGGGTTAATGCTATCGCTGATTGCACTCGGGCTGCGTCCTCTTGCATTACTTGCATTAACCACGATCGTACATTATCCTCCAGCTAATGCACGGTCCAGCATTGATTAACCTTATTTTATTTGCCATTATGCAATAAGCCATCGGTAAATAATGGACATGTAGTTAATGTCTACCTCTTTGTCCATGAACCTGTAATGTTGCTCAGATCATTTATCAGGTAGAAAAGTACCTGTTAGTAGCTTTGTTGTGTTTTTCTCTATGATCCTAGTATGGTAAAACCCCGCAGCATCAGGATTGTAACATACTCGAGTTTGCCTGTGTACATGTCTTCTCGTCTCGTCTCGTCTCGCCTCGCCTCGCGATTAATTCGTTCACCAAACCGGACATCTGCACACTGATTCTTCCTCAGCCTTTTACTGGCGTTTAATTCTTTTGCGAACGTGACCGATCAAAGACAACACCGAGGGACTAACAAATCGTCAAATAAAACTTGTGTATGTTTCTTTTCGCAGCATGGAAATTCAAGAGTTTTCCATCGGTGATTATCTCATTCAAAGTCGAGATAATCAGGCTGTCTTGGTTTCCCTATCTGATGTTTATGTACATGTTGCTGGGCAATACGAGTACAGCTACAGTTTGTAAGTTCATCGTTCCTCCTTGAAAGAATATTGAACACATTTAAGACCTTTACGGGCCTTTGGTGAAAGAGAAAGACATTTCTTGTTTTACTTTTCAGTGGCTTGCAACTTCTGTCAGTTTTCAGTGCACATTGGAAATCTTATCAAATAGTACTGTTAAATAATTGAATTGAGGTATTAAAGATATTTAAGTTATTGTGAGTAATACTGCAGTAGGCCCGTTGTATAGTGCGTGTGTCAAAATGAGTTATATACGAACATTCAGAATCAGTCAATATACGGTTCGATTTTGTAGAGGTACATATGAAGATAACGTGACTCGTCACATGTGACTTAAAATGCTTACAATTGTTAATGATCTTCCAGTAGTTAAAGTTTATAGCATCAATAACTTAAACACGACCCTATAATCATGTATTGGGGAGTATCCAACTCACAATGCATGAACTTCCACGAGTTCAAGAGAAGGACCGATAGCAGATGACTGGTAAACAGCGTGAAGCCGCTATGCATACATGTCTCGTATGCTATTTTATTTGTAGTAGTTCATAAAATGTTTACTAAAGTCACAACGTTAAGGAGTATAACCTACCACATTCACAGGTACACAAGTACCACAAATACGAAATACCGGAAATCGCCTTTGAATATGGTTCGATAAAGGTTAAAGTTTATGGAATCATTCCGATTAACGACATATTACCAATGGATATTAATAATCATGTATTCACTATTTGTAACTTTATGAAGTATGACTTGCCGGCACAAAGGTAACACAGTATCGCTGACATCGATGACTTTTTAGGTGGTCATATATATGAAGTGGTCATATATATGTGAGTGGACTTTTCAAACTACTTACACATTCCAATTGTATAGTCTTAATGCCTGTATTCGATTTCTTCTTACCAGTTGGTATAGTGGCGAGGGTCCTTTCGACGCGTATATAGGAAGTATGGCTATCTCAATTTTCTTATGGATCAGTGAGTACACAATAGCCCGTATGTTATGCATATGTTATACACATTCATTATTCTTAGTATTCTCAAAAATATTCTGGAATCTTTAGTTTTAGATATTCATCTGTCCAATAGATGTATGTGATAGTATAAAGTGTACTTTCGATCAGTCTACTAAGGGTGTGTTAATGTATTTCATTTAATAAACTTGAGGTAAGTTGACTGCTGGCTAAGGAAACATCTGACGATTTCCAATCTTAGGGCAAGACTCTCACCAAGCCGGAACGAAAAACCGCAGTGTTGTAACAAACTAAAAAAAAGTACTTCGTGTTTACTAAATCTCTAGGCCCTGTCACACTAGGCTTGCGTGCTACTTGCGGAGTCGATTTTTGCTACTCAGAGGTCCCCGCAGATGACCCGGACATGGCAGTATCTCGCACGTTTCTCGCCCGGACTTGCCCGCAGGTGCGCACGGAAGTCCGATTTGTCCGCGACCAAGTTTTGAACATACTCAAAACTTGTTCAGCTTAAGTCCGGGGAGTTTGCCCGCAGAGGTCCACCCAGAACACCATCAGGAGGCCCGTAGCGACCACAAGTCACAGGCAGTTAACCCGTCTGAAGAAAGTAGGTTGGTCGTAGACCTGTGGTATTGTCATGCAAGCGCGTGTCAGCTGCGGGCATAAAGCGGGCGTTTTACTGACAAGAAACGGTGTTCGTACTGCCAACGTGCGTGTGGCCTGTCTTTTCTGCGGGTATGGAGCGAGGTATACGAGGAAATTGAGGGTAAGTTGAGGGCGAGTTACTGCCTTCCTGCCCGTAATCGGAGGGCCGATAAGGCCAAGTTGATGACGCTCTGCAAGGACCTCTGCCATATCAATAGTTCCTTCAGATGTCAGTCTGATTTTGAGGAGAGAATATCTCTATACAGGGTGGCAAACAGGGCACTCATACAGAATCAATTGAACATCATGCAGGTACAACTGGGTCTCTTGGAGGTACAAGTGAAGCTGCATCCGGTTGGTGGATTTCGGCCACCACTTCCTGTTGTTCAAGGACTCCTTGTTGTTCAGGCATTTCAGGGGAATGTGGCGGGTCCTCCGAAGACGCTGACGAGCCGTCTCGGCCTTTTGTGCCTTTCTTTGATGACTTCGAACTAGACCGGCGGGACATTTTGAGAGTACGAAAGCTGATGACTTCTCCGCCTGACCTCACAACTTTCAGGCAACTCACGCGCAGGTATCACACAACTGCGACGCAGATAGTCCGCAGCACGTGCGCCCATATGTAGCTCGGAACTAACACGGACCACTCTGGAAGCTCCGACGCGTCATCCACGCATCTGACACGCAGATCACACGGATTACACGCAAGTACCACACAGCAACCACGCATCCAACAGGCAAGGCCCACGCGAAATCTCAAATCTCGGCCAGCCCGCAGAAATTATCCTGCGTACTACGAATTCCCTACAAGCAGCAAGTCCGTGTAGCCTGCCCGGAATAATGTGACATGGCCTTCTCATTGATGGGAAAACATATCATTAATATCATTTTATCTAAACCTCATGGTTTTCTATCATTTTATTTGAACCTCAGTTTATCTAAACCTAATGGTTAAAGTGATTGCGTGCGTAGACAAAAAGTAGAAACATTGAAATTTCATCTCCAAAATTTTGGTAAGACTTTTAATTACACCATTCAGACAATCTGGGAAAATTAATAGGTTTCAAATGGTTAATTTTTGAAATTTGATTTCAAATTCTTCTAACATAACGACAAAAAGTGTAGAAAACAATAATGTAGTGGTTGACAATTTTCATTCAAATCAAAAGTGCGCT
>VJOZ01009377.1:975-11642 GCA_009801055.1 Stichopus horrens | reverse complement strand
AATTTGAGATATCTGAAATTAATAAGAGATATCTAAAACTTCCTGATTCAATGTTAAAACATCCTCCCATACGCGCGTCACTTTCCATGCAATCTTTTATATTCACTTTCACTGACGGACACACACACACAGTAGCTTGAGTGTTCTTTTTTTAATCAATTAAATCACATCATATCGTAATATATATGTCTGCCATATTTTAAATATAATACACTTCCATAAGTGCACTCCTGTCTGTCTAAAGGCCTGGTCCCACAGGCGTTTAGGGTGAGTTACGGATGAATTGCGCACAAAAATCATTGATATTCGTTTAACATTCTCAATGTTTGTAATACATGCTGGTATTTGACGGTAAACATTCGCACATGTCCGCACTTATTCGCAATAGTGCTTTTTCCGCTCCCGGGATTTTTGAACTGCTCAAAATTGTGATTGCGGATGCTATTCGCAATTCATACCCAAACCATACGCATTACATACGCGATCGGTATGCAATACATTCGCTGTTATCCGCTCTTGTCTTCTGCGCAATTCATGGGCAGTTGCGGACTGGGAGAGAATGGTTTGCATCTGGTCACCGTATGTAGAGAAACCATAAAAAGTCCATTGCGGATTTGTCACGAATTATGCGTTTGTGTTGCATCCGATTTGCGGACAATTATCGAATGAATTACGAACACCTGAAGTACATCCAAAATTGGACCTCTTCCTTTGCTTCCCTGTCCCTCGTTTCTGCCTTGCATTCATCTTGTCCATCTGCTGTCACTGTGTATACTGAGAAATCTTCTGAGCGTTGTGGTTTTTACATCCGTTTTGCGGACACAATAGGGATGCTCCGCAGCTGCAACACAACTGCAACTTCCTGTATTCGTGTGTAACTCATTCACAATATATCCGGTATATATTCCTGATGTTCCCAATACTTGCGCGATATATCCAGTATACATTCCCGATATATCCAGTATATATTCGTAATTTGTACTGTTCTTGTTCGCACACTATTACGGAAATTAGTCATACTTTGGTCAATTCTCTTGTGGATGACAAAGAATGCCCAAATTTGGAAGAGTGTCGATACACAATTCATCTGAAACTCATCCTAACGCTTGTGTTTACAAGGTAGGGCGTCATGGACACACACCCGCACACACGAAAGCAAGATTACAAAGTTCACCATTATCATTGAAACAAGAAATTATTCACTACACTTACCTTATCTTAAAAGATGCTTCTTCAAATGGAAACTGGGTAGCATTTGGCATGCCTGATGCCATTGATATCATGGTTTGTGGGCTTTTGTATAATATTTCAGCTGAGGTATCAAAAAGAAAAGTAGAGTTTAACTGCTCCTAGCAATAGAGAGCTAGAACCACATTATTTGCATACTGCACGTACATGAATTTCTGTGAAAGGAAACATAATTGAGGTATTCAGATGGCAAGCAACACCCGGGACCTTAAGTGCAAAGCAGGTTGGAGGGGTAGACACTAGATGTCTAGCCATGTTCAAAGTCTTTGCCATGGGAAGGTCTGCAGATGAGGAACTGTACTGTTGCAGAGCACTTTGTAGTACTATGTTCTCAAACCACATGTTTGACCTTTATAAAAAATGGCAGGAGTTATCTACTCATCAAAGGCTACTGATATGACCAGTATAAATTTCCAGCAACATACAGTTGCTGAGATATCTTACTCAGTAAATTTTCAGATTTTAACCTCTGGTGACCTCAAATGACCTTTGACCTCAGTGAAAAACACAAGGGATCATCTGATCACAATGGAAAATCAGCACATCAAGTTTGAAGTTCCAGCACCTTTTCCTTCCTTCCTGAGATACCATATTTACAACATTCTCAAACAATGACATTTATTGACCTCACATTTTCAGGTGTTTTGGTTGAATAGTGCAAGAGGTTGAGGTGGGCTACCATTTAAGTGTCATTTTTTGTAACTTAACTGCTCAACAGTGTACAATGTCACTCTTCTTAAAAGCTAAATCCTGTGGATAATCCTGATCATTTTTGTAACTTAACTGCTCAACAGGGTACAATGTCACCCTTCTTAAAAGCTATACCCCAGTGGATAATCCTGATCCATGTAATTTGTATACCAGGAAGTACCTCACATAAGGACTACTGACCAACCAAGTTTCGGTTGAATAGTAAAAGGGGTGTGAGGTGGGCTACCATTTAAGTGTCATTTTTTTGTGACTTAACCGTTCTTCAGACTACAATGTCTCCTTTCTGTACACTTTGTATAGGGATGAGATAAAAATATACATTTGCACATGACATTTTGGGCTTCAAACAATTTAATCCATTTTCTAGTTCCCAATCCATGTACACAATCAAGTCTGAACCCTCAGCAACCATGACAGAGAAAGGAAAACAGAATCTTTAAATGTATAATTCAACTGTATTTGTCCTTTCTTTCAAAAAATGTTTCATGATAATCGGTCTATTTCCATTGCATTTCTTTTATACAAAAAGTGCCATCAGGGACATCTACAATGTCAAACAACCTTTATTTGTTCAGTCTTGAAAAGACATTCTCCATTTGACACTACATACACAAGGTTCTGTCTGTAGGCAATATATATAAATCAGATGCAGTACTGTGACAAACATTTCAGCTGAAGGGCCTTCTTAAAGTTCTGATTTGAGGAAAGCACTGTAAAACTCTTTGAAGTCCTTTCCAGGTTTTCTTCAGACTGGCTTTCAACTTTAATATCTCATTTGGCATAAAGTATACATATACATGTGATGATTCTGATTATTTGGGCTTTAGTAGAGCTTCAGTTTCCCACTTCAGTTTTTTCACTCTGAAAAACTTTGTTTCTTTAGCATCCAAACCTCTTCCTTCTACCCATTGTCAACTGAAAAGAAAGGGAATTGGAAACTTTGGAGTGACCTTACAATGGAAACAAAAAGGCACAGTGAAGAACTTAATGAATACAGTCTATAAAAGTTGAAACAAAAGGTCTGCAAGTGTTTCACTTTTTTTGTCAGAGATGAGTGAAAAAGCCCTTTTGAGTGTGATATGTCACCCTATCAAGAAAAAAAAGGTAAATGATGTAAATGAATTACCATACACAACCCCATGCCCACTTGTATTTCTTTCTTTCACCAGAAATAAAGAAAAACTGGTATGGCTTCCAGCAAGTCTGTCTGGATTCTGCAAATCTTTATTTTTTCTTAATTACCACTGAATTTAGAAGTCCTTAGAATTGGTAGATCTATGAATTATCTAACACATTCAGCTTTCCCTTATCATCACTTCACTTTTCCAAGTTAATACTCACAGCTAAAATAGGTAGCCTGAGTATGTACTATGCAAGACCTAAGAAAGTGACGCACCAACAGAGTACAGAGTGCCAAATTCATTACCATTAAAGGAATTAACGTTAGTCTGCATATAAGGCCTAGTTACTAGGCTAGCTAGTAGGCTAGTCTCACCACATAGACATAACAATAAAGCTACTGTAGGCCTGAGTAACCAGATGATTGCCTCAGTGTCCAAGAGTTTCAATAGATTTTAACCATTTTACCTCCCATATTTTACTTGCATCTTATTCTTAACATTTTTTAACAATTTCCTAGTGATGTTTGCCACTGCCAATGTACACCAAAGTACGTACCACTTTGACATGTTTTGAAACGAACTTTGGTCCGATATAAAGGACAGGACGCTCATCACCATAGTCACTTGCAACTATCATAACGTTAGGTACTCCTTACGTGACGAGCAAGCTATTTGGTAATTAGAGGCAAAATGGGTCCATGTGTCACATGACTGGAAAGTTTTTAACAGGGCATGTTGCAACTCTCTCTATAACCCTACTAACTGTTGCTGCACTATGCCACATTGATAACGTAACCAGCAAATAACATGAAATTACTAATATCATTTTTGGCTTGATATCCACCAAATCAAGCCCTACCAATTACAAGAAACTGCAAAATAAGCAGTTTAAATGAGACCAGGACCCTCCCTTATCGGCAATGAAATGAAAAAGACACAAACAGCAATTAAAAAATTTTACATTTACACATGACACTCTGGACAAGGTCGAACAAAATGGCAAGGTGCTCAGCTGATGAAGGTTGTGGCACTATGTCGCATACGATTTTGTGATCAGCACAGGACATGAAATTAATAGTATGGTTTTTGGCCACCAACTTGGGGCCCCTCAATTACAAGTGACTGTGAAAACGAGAGAGTAAATTAGACCAGGGCCCTTCCTAATCAACGATGAAATAAAAAAACAAAATATATTGTGCACATAACATTTGGGACTAGCCCCAACAAAATGATGGGGTGCTTAGCTGATGACGGTCACTGCACCATGTCACATGCGATTACATAATCATATGGCAAGGAATTCATGTTATTGTTTTGGTTCTATTTCCACCAACTCTGGGCCTACCAATTACAAGAGACTGCAAAATCAGGAGTTTAAATTAGACCAGAACCCTTTATAATCAATGATGGAATGAAAAACTACAGATAGCATTAAAAAAATATTACATTTGAATAGGACATTAGGACGAGTTCCAACAAAATAGTGGGGTGCTAAGTCGGTGACGGCTGCCGCAGTAAATGCCATGTGATTACGATATCAGCATATGACATGAAACTAATTTTCTTGTTTTGGCATGCTTTCCACCAACTCAGGGCCTACCAATCACTAGTGACTGCAAAATCGGGGGTTTTCATTAGTTTAGGACCCTTCCTATTCAGCGATGGAATGAAAAAATCACTAATAGCAATTAATACAAGTAAGCAATCCACCAAGATGCAAATCTCATTCCTATCATGTAGCATGGTCATACATCATTTCAGGATCTCCTGTAGTGCTCTGAGCTCTGTATATTATTTTCATCGGTGATTCAGACTGTTCATTATGGATAGAAATGCTAATTTTTCAAGTTACGTAATGTATTGCTCTGGTACTGCAGTGCAATGCATATACATCAAACGAAACAAATACCTGCATGCGCTTACACGTGTACATCATGTGCAGCAAAATATGCCTAGAATTGTGTGTGCATCAAAGTACTGTATTCCTCAGATCCACTCAAGAAATCACTCAGGATGTTTTGCATGTCCTGAAAAGCATGTTGTACGTGCTTCAGTATTATCTTTACTGTGTGTAAACAACTAGAGGTCCTATGCAACTGTGCGGTAGGCATATAAGCTACACTGTAAAAATATACTGGGTGAAGGCATTCATGGAAAGGCAAAGATGTAAATGTCATGCTGACACCTGCAAGCAAACAGCCCCTAACACACTGTACTATGCACTATAGCAACCGTGACCTTTGACCTTGATCTATGACATCATCGGTTGAGTGGATACTACATCTCATGCCCAGGGACCGACGCAAAAGTTTGAGGTTCATCCAACTAACCCTCTAGAAGGAGATTATGACACACTTTTTTAGAGCACTTTTGCCAATTCTGGACCTTTAATCAAGTGACCTTTAAAACCTGGTAATGTCATCAATATTTCAAAAAGAATTTTTGCACCATCTATTTTCTACATGGTAGTTTTATAACACTAGGATATTCAAACATAAAGACAATGCTTAATTTTTTTTTTCATCTTCGGGATCTGTGATCTTTGTCGGACTATGACATTATCAGTTGGGTGGACACTTCACCGGATACCTGTTCACCGACCAACCGAGTTTGAAAGTTATTCGACCTACAATCTAGGAGGAGATTGTGACATGTTTCAGATCATTTTTGCGAATTTGATCTTTAATCACATGATCTTTGACCTGGTGAAGTCATCATATTTTAAAATATTCCATGTATCGTCTACTTTCTATATAAGGCAGTTTCATAATTCTAGGATATTTCACACATGGAGATAATAGTATTTTTCATTTTCATGACTTGTGACCTTTGAAACATGATGTCATTGGTCACACAAACACTACACCCAATACTCAGGCAAGTATCCACACACACACATGTAAGTACACACATACGTGCATGTGTATATGCATGAAGGCAGGTATGACAGGTTTATTAGCGGGATGTATGGTTACTTCCATTATTGACCACTGAGTTCTTTTGCAGTTAGGCCAAATCTGATCTTCTTTAATTCTATCGATTCATACAATTTAAGTCAATATCTCCACTCCCCCAGTGTTAAAAATATATTACTTTGCACTTGAAAAGTTTTATGGGATTATTGGTTGGTTGCAGTACAAAAGGGTTCATGCCCTCTATTTGACCACTGGTTGTCCATGCAACAATTCTGTATTCCAACATATTCCACAGGTTTGTCCTTATGGTGAGAATTTGAATTAGGATTCATGCCCTTGGTTTTGACCACTTGTTTTTCATGCAACATTCCTGTGTCAGAACCAGACCTAGGAGATTTTACCTAATGGATTGAACTTGGATCATTGGTAGGGTTCCTGCCCTGCATTGTAACTGGACATTTTTAATGCAACTTTCTCATGTCACACTGTTCCAGTGGTTTTCCTATGTGGACAGAATTTGTCTCTTCAGTTTTATTATCAAAGCCTGTGAGTTCATGCAGGTAACTCATACAGGTGTCACCACAATTTGGTTCAGAATTAGACTGATTTTCTTCAGCTTGTCTTTTAGCCACAGCTTGAGAGACAGCACATATTGGGAACACATCTGGAATTTCTTGTTCCAGTGCCTCAGTGTCAATTTTTCCACTGGGCTCTTTGGTCAATTTTAAGTCTGGGAATACTTGTGACCCCACTAGGTCATAGGGTGATGCTTCTAGCAGGGAGTTTTAGTTTGATGCAGATTTGTACTGGTCCAGTATTAGTCAAAATAAACATTATGGAAAGGTGTATCTGATGTAACACATTCAGTGCTGGTAAATGAAATTTCAGAACCCATACGGTTTCCATTGGAGAATGGTTATACACTCTCCAATATAACTGAGTGGTTTGCTGCAGTAGTTCGGAGGATTGTGACCGCTTGGCAGGTAGATGTTTCATCACCTACCAGTGACACAAACCCATGAGAAATGAATGGTAGAAATTCCCTCTCCACTTGCTCAGTACTGCACTTTGGAAAGTTCTCCTTGACCCCTGGTATGTTCTCTTTTGGCTGTTCACACATGTGGGAGAGTGAGGTTGCACTCTCCCATTTTGTTTTGCCTTTTAAGGTCCAATGATCCGCCACGATGTGACCCACTTTCTTGCTACAGCACATTTGATCTTTGAAGGCTCATCATCTGAGGTGTTCTTTTTCTCACTTCTCAATATTAACAGCTTTTCCCTTGCTTTGATTTTTCCCTGTTTGATTTGGAAATTTTGGAGTGAATGCTCATGACTTTGGTTTTGGCCTGTTGAATTAACTTTTATTAATTAATGAATAATCATCAGCTGAGGTGGTGCAACCTCTAGCTTGTAAGTCTTTTGTTCATCTAAGTGTGTTTTGATTTCGTGGGATGTACATCATTTGACTTCTTCAGCTCGCATTAACTGTCTAAATTTTTGAAAATCCCTCTCAATTTCTTTAAAGGTGAACCATTGATCAAACAATGTTTCCTTCTCTCAGGTCAATTCAACATAACTTTGATGTTCCTGCTTCTTACATTGTCTGAACTTTTGCCTATAGGCTTCAGAGACTAATTTATAGGCTTTAGAATTGTTTCCTTGACAACAGAATATTGACAAGATTGCTCNNTTTTTCAAAAGCGAAATAATACTTGTCAATTCCTTTCTCATCGAACTTAGGCACTAACCTAACATGTTTTGTAATATCAAACTATGAAGTTGAGCTTGAGGCAGCACTGCTCCCTAATTCAAGCTCTGTTAATCTTAATCCTTTCTCTGCCTGTATCTCTAATTCTCTCAACTGGATCTAGACTTGTCTTTCCCTTCCTCTTTCTTCTTAGCTCTAGCGTTTTTAACTCTAGGGCTTGGTCGATGATACCCTGACCAAGCGGAGAAGGAGAAGGCACGACACTCTTAGGCAATATGTTTTCATCTACTAAATATTCTAGCAGCATTTCTTTTAACTACTGGCATTCTATCAGATGATTTCACCTCTATGTCATAATATAAAAACAGTTTAACTAGCTCTGAAAACTGAAGGGGTTTAAAAGCCTCTGCTGGAGGTGTCTGAACGAAGTCATCAAGTTTAAATTCCATTGTTACTTTGGGTACTACTATAAATCGGTAAATAATAAAAATAATAACAGGCTGTGCCTTTGTTTAATCTTGTAACTATCTCAGAAAATAAGTTTGCATATCCCTGTCTGTGAGAGGTAATTCCTCTTTCAAAAAAAGTTTACTTTTGTAAGTAATTAGTCTGAAATATTCATTACTCCAGAATAGGCCCCATGGAATGGCGGCAGGAANNTTGCTTTAAGTTTCAATAAGAATGTAATAACTTAAGTTCAGACATTAGGTCCAGACACTTTTCAGATTATAATATACAAGTAAGGTGATTTTTCAATTAAATGGAGCTGAATTGACAATTAGACCTAACTTTTAAGATGATACTGTACCTGACAACTGGTATTAAACATTTGGACCTCAAGACTTCAACTTGAGTGATACTCGCACTTTGTAGGCAATCACAGTGCTAGAATGGTTGAATTTGAGAACAACATTTGCAAGAATGTGACTAGCAATTCGTAGATTGGGCCATGCAACATCCAAACTTCAATAAACAGTGTCCAGGATAGGATTGACAACATCCATGATCATACATGGACTGAGTGTAAGATAAAGTAGGCTGACATCGACGATGAATGTACATTAATAGGCGTTGAGTACTGTGTAAGTCAAATACTTCACTACACAGTTGACTTATAGTAAGTAAACAATAGGGCAGATGACTGACAATTTTGTTTTGGATCAGTGGAAGGTCTTCTTCAGATGGTATGGAATTCTGCTTCAAATTGCTCTCAATCAACAAGGATAGACATCCAAGAAGTTACTTTCTAGAACTTTCCACACGACAATGTGACAGAATAACATCACACTAAAAATAGAAGAGAGCTCAATACCAGCTTCTTCCACAATCCACATATTTATCCATGGAAGTCTTCTAGCACCTTTGTGAATCAATTCAAAGTTACAGTGCATAGCACAGCAGAGCACCCAGAACTTCATAAAACAGTTACATCATCGGTGGGGGTCCAAGATAGTAACTTAAGTAACAGCATTAAATACTGGCATTACCCTAACAGTACGCATCAATACAAAACATGAAATTATGTCCAAGTTTGCCTTCTTGAGATACTGTGTTTACATGGTTTTAACAATTTGACCCCAGTTGATCCCAAATGACCTTTGAACTCCACTGATAAATGATAGGGTTCTCTTACTCAATGTGGTACATCTACATACTAAATACGAGATCTGTCCAGGCTTCATGTCTTGAGGTATTGTCTTTACAAGGTTTTCACAACTTGACCCCTGTTGACCCCAAAATGACCTTTGACCTATACCAAGAAAACAAAAGGGTTCTTCTACTCCAAGTTTCCCTTCTTGAGATATTGTGCTTACAAGGTAGGGTGTCATGGACATGCATAGACACACACACGTATTCATGATTACAAAGGTTGTGATTATCATCAAAACCAATAATTAACTTGCTCAGAACAATGCTCTGAAAGGTAAGTTTATATTGCTCCCAGGTGAAAAGTTTTATCACCAAGTAAGCTATATGAAGCATGCCGTAATTCATGCTGTGCAAATCAAGAGCAATGAACAAACCAGATCTGTCTATACTATGCCACAACTGATTAATTTCTGGCACCAAGCTCATACTTCAAACATTTACTAAAATAGTTATTTTTTTTTAATTTTATGAAATATTTACTGAAAGTAAGAACACGGAATTGCATAAAAAATGTTTATCATTTTAACAGATATTAAAAGTAATGGTGGTGAATTCCTTTATTCTAAGTGTCCCACCACCTAAAGGCACCTTGTGTAGAAGTTAAATAGGAATCCATGAGGGCACGTGGGAGGGGAAGCATTCTGAACAATTGTGGACCGACAGACCAACAGGCGCCAGCTGACTGACAGGCAGGTTGACCAGCCGGAACCGACCGCCTGACCTACAGACAGACACAGACAGACAGATAAAGAGAGGTATACCATTTCTCCTTCTTGTGGAAATGAATCAGTATATGTGCATGTATTTGTAACATTGATTTCAATCCAAGGATAATAACATCGGATGCTCAGTATGTATATACTTACTCATTATTCGAATTGCACTTCTCTGCCTGGCTTGGCTGAGACTGTTGATAAATCTCAAGTAGTTCATTTTGATGTATACAGTACCTGACAATTTAGAAGAAACAAAACGCATATTTACAAACAGTGTAATGACAATTTTGATCTTTTTTGAGGAGTGACATGATCATTGACAGAAGATATCTGACTACTGTACAGTACTTCAAACACAAAACAAGAGCCCAAGGGCATTGTGGTTCCTTGCACAGATGACTTTCCCCTATTGAGTTATAGCATCGCCAAGCAAAACAGACTTTTGCCCCCAGTTCCCCCGATGACCTTTGACCTCCACCAAAAACAATAGAGCACACCTTCTCAATATGGTAAACCTATATACCAAGTTTGCCTTTCATCTGACTTTCCCCGATTGAGTTACAGCATACCCCAAAAAACAGACTTTTGCCCCAAGTTC
>VJOZ01009357.1:0-15045 GCA_009801055.1 Stichopus horrens | reverse complement strand
CAGACGACACCTTGCCTTTAAGATATGAAAAATTTCACCTGGTATTTCAAATATTCCAACTTTAAATGCCTCTACGCTTCAATATGAAGAATTCCAACTAGTTTTTCATATAAATTGAAATTTTTTTCAATTACCAGGTAACCTTAGACACAATCTGGTAAAAGAGTAGGCATCTTTGCACGTTTTAAAATGTGCTAGACTAATATATGAAAAATTCGGACTCTTATTTCAGATTTTCAAACTATCGTCGTCCGAAACTGAAATATGAAAAATTCAAATTGTATTCCAACTTTATTACAAAATATTTCAATTACCAAATAGTCTACAAACACAATCTGCTGCAATATTTGGCATCTTTGAGCTAGACCGAGGTATGAAATATTCCAACTGTTATTTCTAGATTTTCCGACTACCGTCGCTCTGACAGATTTTTTGGGGGCGAAGTGAGACACCCAACCCCCCATCCCGTGGTCACGACGACCCTGCATGTTGTTCAATTTGTAAGTATCAACATTGCTTGATTATTTGGGATTTGAAATTTCAACTTTACTTTAAGTGGAGACTTGGCAGAAAATTCAAAATTTTTCCTTCTAATGCAGGTTAGCATGAAGTGTGTTCAGTGACAGCATTTATTGCACAGCCCGTGCATATGGGGTATCTCCCAATTTGGAAGAAAAGCTAGACTTTTCCGGTGGGAGGGGAAAGTGAAGGAGGGGAGTTGATGAAACATGGGAGTTCAGCCCCAGACTCCTGCTCAGTCTCCAAAGATTAGTGTGGGAATTGTTGAAAAGGCACACTATACAATTTGCTTATGCCAAGAGTGAAACAGTCCTCCACCGGCCAGAGGGGATTGTTGACGGAACGTTAGGTTAACGGCGTTGAACATATCACTCTGAACAGATGGTTGTAACAATAACTAATTTTTTTAATGCGACTGATATAAGAAAACATTTGCTCCCATGTAGGCAACAAAAATTGGTACTGGTAAGCACTTTTACTTGAAGAAATCACATTCATTTGACAAAAACTCAGGTAGGCCACTTTTGCGGAGGAGAGCATCCATGTTCTTAATATCTAGGAGAAAGGGGTGAAAATTGGATCATCACAAAACTTTTAATTTCAATTTTTGAAACATTGGGTGAACAAATAATTCTTGAACAACAAATGAGTGAATTTTTATCTGTGAGCGACATTTCTTAAGTAGAAGGATGCTGTCATTCCTTAATGCTTTGGATAATCTGTTCAGTGGTTGTAAAAATGATTGTTTTTTTTTCTGTGCATCAAATACCTTATTTCTGCTGTTTTAGCTTACTTAGGATCAGCTATATAGCAGAATACACTGTAAATTTTTATTTGCAAAGTAACTAGATTAAGTTGCAGAACCTTTGGTCGTTCTACAGTAAAGTCTGTCACACGAACTATCAGAAACCTTTTTTGGCTGTCACATGATAAGGACATGGCCAATGGAGACCAATTTAATATCAAAGTTCTTTAAACTTTTAGGCAAGTATACACAGTCAACAGCATAAAAGAAAACAACAACAATGTGATACAACTCTAAATGGTGCAATAACGATTTATTATACATTAAGCACTTTACAAAAGTTTGTACAAAATAGATTGGTTTGCCTTCAATGATGAAAATGCTCTGTTTATCCTCAAGCAATTCTTGACTTGCAGGACCATTAAAGCAGCGGCAGACCGTTAACATCAGTGTTTCTGCCAATGGCCATCGACCGTTTCCAATTATGCATTGCTATGGTGCAAATGAATGAATTCAGGAATTTACATATTCTTCTTCAAACACAGCTGGTAGCTGTAACCTGAACAACACCAACACTACACACAGGACTTAAAAATCATAATTCTAGGCAGAGCGAGCACAACCATTTTACTGTTGGAGGAGTAAATGTCTGAAAAGTGTTTTGAAAAGTCTCTGAAGGATGGGGGGGGGTAAATGTCGGAAAGGGAACTCTGAAAAAAATTCTTATGTGAAATAAGGGAACTTTCTTAACAAAACTAGCACTATATCTATCTAGAAATTCGAAGGAGTCGATACCCCCTCAAATCCCCCAGCAGCAACGATTTCTATGATTTCTTCAATGTATGGCAATTCAAAAGAGTGAGAAATAACAAAGAATATTCAGCTGCATCTCAATCAGATAAGCATTCTTTGATACCGTCTGTGTGGTTTTGCATTACCAACAAGGGTAAGGAAAGATGGGGGAGGGGGTGGTGGGTGAGATTTCTCAGCCTTTCTTCACTTGAATGTGAGCACTTCTGTCTTGTAAATACTTCAACTCATCACCAGTGTTCATGAACATTTAATCTCTCCATTTGGAAAAATTCACTTGTCTAGTAAAAACATCTCAATAACAGTGTACATGGTCATTTACTCTCCCAGTATGAAAATACCCACTTCTTTGGGTAAATACACCTCAGAAACTTTGAACATGGGCATTTACCCTTTCCACTTACAAATATCCAGTCATCTGGTATATCCATCTTGGCAACAGTGTTACATGGGGATTTGCTTTACAGTGTTCCTTATCCATCATAAGTGTTTCCTAATTACTGTCCCACTGTAATGGCACCATGGTCTGAACGATGCCAAAGTGACATGAACGTCCACATAAAATTATTCATTCTGCTCCATGATGGTAAAGGGGATGTCACGAAGAAAGAAGGGGTGATACGACATTCATCCACCAGTGCCGAAAATGCTCGCTATGCGATTGTGCTGGTGATTCAGACCGCGCTGACCGAGGCAGCTTCCATGTTCAGTAACTGCATGGTCTCAGATATGGCAGAGGCTGTATCGAGGCTGCTCTCCAATCCCCTCCTGAAGGCAGTCTTTAGGAGAAGAGGAGCATGACCTGAAATTGGAATGGAATGAGATTATGCAAACATTAAGTTTAATTTGCTATGACAAAACAGAGAGTTTAAAGGTACACATGAGATATATTACAAGGACTAAGAGCATGTAAACTGCTCACTGGTTTTAAGTTTAAACATGAGAAAACTTGATGCAGAAAGTAAAAATTGGTCAAAAAGATATTGAACCAACAGCAGCAGTTTAAGTTTCACCTACAACATTTGAGATGAGTTAACTAATGGTGCACTCCCTCTTAAATGTCCATTAAAAGATGATTGAACTGAATATGTCCCTTCCACACCTCACCAAAAAGTTGGAATTATTCTGAAATACAGGCTTGGCATCCACTCCCTTACAATATCTTGTCGACTAATATTGATATGTAATCAAATCAAAGAATAGCATTAATTAAATATATTTTGTTGCTTGTTTTTTTTTTTCTTCTGCCATTTCTCCCCTTCTGTTGTATTCAGTTCATATCTTGTTTATCACCAGTAATCTCCAGAAGTCTAGAAGCTGTAAATTACCAGCCTGGGCAATGTTTGAAACAGTGTTGCATGATGAACCAATGGTGGAAGTGGACATATAAAAGTGCAAAATATTGCATCAAGTAGCTTTATTTCGTTTTAAACCAGTGAGAGATCGTCTCTGAGTTATTTAAAATCTGTTGTGCCCGTAAATAAAAGCAAGTATCTAAGGACACCATGATGTACTGGGAACAGAAAACTCTCCCCTTCAAGTCGCCACTGATCAGCAGTTCGGACGTACCTTGAGACAGCAAACAGAAGTCGGGTAGGTGACGGAGGGCGCTCTGCACGATGGTGCCGTCTTCGCTTTGAAGTACAGACAGGAACGAAGACAAGAAACTGCTGGAAACACTTCAAGAGAAAGAATTAGAAGAAAAAGAGATTAAACACCAGAAAATTATCAAGAAGCAAAATTAAAATCGGCGGTATCTCCGTGTGAGGATGCAAACTCCAAAACGGCAACAGAGCTTGCTTAGTCTGTTGCATTGGGAGTCCCTTCATGCAAACTATGGTTAGGAAAGTTTTCAGATTTAACTCATCAACATTCCACAGCTGATACATGAATTCATGCTACACATAGAAACAGGCCTGCACTGCTTGCATTCTGGTATTTCTGCTGTAGCATCTTTTGTGGTTTAAAGGAAAACTACTGCTTTTATAAACCACCAGTCTCCTCCATCAACTCAAAATATCATGCATAAATATGATAAAAAAAAAAAGCACCATCATTTGAATTTAGAAAGTCTGGATGACTAAATTATGTTTGAACAACAAATAACGGAATTTCTATCTGTGAGGAATTTATTCCTTGAAAAACATTTAGTGTTTTAAAATAATACTTTTTTGTTCCTGTAAAACAAACGATACTTTCCTTTGAGTTCATTGGTGCTTTCTGTTAGGAAACCATCTGTACAGTGTAGTGTGCAGAGCACTTGATATTACAGCAAATTGAGGTTAATTTGCAACCGTGGCAGGTAGATGACATAGCAAACTTTAGCAGCTATTATTTACAAGGAAACGAACCAATACATTATACCATAAGTGGGACTGCTACAACATACTACAACTGGGGTCATTACAGCATACTATAAATGAGACCAATACAGCATACTAAAAATGAGACCAATACAGTGTATCTCTAAGGTTTACAGACATGTTGTCTCTTTAAACACAGGCCTTCTGATACTTCTTGCTAAGCTCTTGATATTGATATTGTAGACAAAAGTCTCAATGACCTAGTTACAGGGAAATAAGGCTTTTGTTTTACAGAAACAACCATATTTTTAATACCAATTTTTGTGGACACAGAATGATATATTATTCAAAATAAAGAAGGACAGCATTCTTTTTTTCAAAGAAATAAGTTTCTCACAGATAGAAACTGGGTTATTTGTGACTCAACAATAATTTGTTCCACCCAAACTTTTCAATTCAAATGATGCATCTTCCATTACTCATCACATGCATAATGTTTTGAAGAGATGAAGCTTTGGTAGACGTTTATTTATGAGACTGACTGATTTAATAACTAAAGCTCTTTCCTTAGTATGTCATGTTGGTGTATTCTAAACACCCTATTTCCCCTTAATTTACACTTGTTTGTACAGTATGCAGTTTTATATGGCACAGATTGTGTTCTGTGATCGGTGGAGCATGCTAACTGGCAGGGAATTTAGTAAATGTTCTAGAGAGACATATATGGAGAGCATTTCTTTCAACTCCTTCATAGTCTGCAGTGCAACCAATTGAGAGATGAGAAAATGTTACCTTGACTAACACATTTAATGAGGGACAGGGTTGTCACAAGACCATTTTGAGAGCCAGGTAATTTGTGATTGCCATCCTGGGTTAGGGGTCTAAGGGAACCTCCCCTTTGAAAAATTTTTGCGGGTTGGAGAGTGCTTAGATGTAAAATGGTGCACACTGGTGAATTTGGTACTTGGTTTCGACCAGTGCAGAAATGTTTAAGCTTCCCTCGCCGTTTTGTGGTAAAAAAATAAATAATCACTCAGAATTCTAAAGAAATCTAACAATTTTATTCAGTTAAGGTACAAAATTTGTGCCGGGCGGTGATACTGAAATTGACGGCGAGTGCCGGGTGGAGATTTTGATAGCTGGGTAGCACTGCCCAGGACCGCCCGGTGTGGTGACAACCCTGCAGAGAGAGAATGCAAATTTAGCTCTGCTATATGAAAATTTGTCAACAAACTGTATACTGTATTCTTCTGGGAAAAGTTTTTGTCAATTAAAATTCATTTCCAAATGACAAAACTCTTGAACTTTGGGGAGAGGATGGGATGGGAGAAGAGAATGGATATGAAGATTTGTTTGGGAAAGTGTCTGATGGTCAAGAAATTGAAGAGCCTTTTCTGAAGTTGCATAAATTTACTGGGCATTGTACTCAGGAAAATTTCTAACTGTATTTTTGTTGCAAGATGTGTGCTATATTGTAATGTGACCATGCATACAGAAAAAAAAAGGAAGCTTGCCAACATGTACAGGCTCACATTCACAAAGGAATTTGTCCATTAAATCACACTCTCTATACTGCTTTTGACAGTCCAAGCATTAGATATTAAGTTGCCCTAACCACCACCTGTACTGTCGTTTTTCATTAACACTGACATGGTGCTAATTTAGGAAGCACTGCAGTTAATAGCACTACATTTAGTGTCACAGATCTTCAACCCATCATATTGAGGAGGGACCAGAATGCAAATGTTCTGTTGCATGCCTTCATCTCTGCAGCAGGCTCTCTTTCTCAAAATTAGAGCTGATCCATTTTACATTTAAATGCTCTTCAAAGCAGCGTAATGATCACTGAAGGTCCAGTAAGTTACATTTTCATTCTACTGTAAGACTAAGTAGGTAACCTGTGTTTACGGTACCACACCGGCTGTGTACTGAAAAATGTGTGGTTAATCGATGAAGAAGATTTCACACACAGCTAACAATTGAAGGTACAGTACTTGGACACATGGCTTGCTTGTAGAGTTCTACAAGTCTCTCTGACATAGAGAAAAACTTCTCTATTAACATATCAAATGCTTGGGCTTTGACTGATGAATGTCGAAGTATAGTGATCAGCACGAGCTGTACTAAGTTCTGGAGGATGGGAGAATTCATGACTTGTGTGGACTCTTTAGCAGGTTCCAAGGGAGTGATTTGCTTTTAATTGTCTCTCGGTGAACATACTTGATGCACATTATACCTGTGATTTGGATCTCATGAAACGCTTTTAAAGTTGTCGTCATTTCCTCCCAAAAAATATCAGTGCCCCCCAGTTCATTGTATTGGTAACAACACTGCGACAGTTAACCAACGTCTCGACGCGGCAGCTTTGTGGAAACTGGTCGTGATTTAGCATTGTTTTGCTATAGGTGTGGGTGGCTATCAAAAGATTTTTGTTTAGTTTAGAACCCTGTCTTAAATTATGAACACTAGTTGTTTCTGCCAGGTTGTCTGATGAGTCACCTAAAATTTATGTCGACAGCTAGAGACAAATATTTTTAGCATGTGACTGATTTTGATGCAGAGCAGTGTATACATACAGTTGAGCCTTCCACAGTGTTTCGTTAAACTACATAAAAAGCACAGCTCTGAAAAGAGAGTGAAAGTGGGACTGACGAGGTTGGAATGAGAATATTTTATATCAGAGTGATTAATGCACACCTGTCTTAACCCAACAATTTCACTGCCAAGTCCCATCTACCATTTTTGCAAGATTTCCACTTTTCTAGCACGTGGATGGCAGAGTGCAAAGGGGGGCGCTAGTCTGATAGTAGACCAGCTGACACTTGAGACCACGTTACACATCACTCTTAGCAGGGTAGATGGGAGTGTTGGGCTTCGAGGGTATGGTGCAGCGTTAGTTCGCATCATGATAAAATAGGGCCACCAATTTTTCTTGATTGCAAAAAGTGGAAACAAAAATGGAAATATAACTTTTCTATGGGTTCCTGCTAATTCAGAAACTTTAAGCAATGTTGAAGAAAGTTTGAAAAGACATTTAGGAACTTTAAATCAATGAATAGTATGCTTTACAGCTGTTCTTTTTCATCCCCTGAATAATCTTTCTAAAGACATTGTGCTATGCACCATGTGAAATATGCAAGTTGACAGCTGGTTGCAGCTGGCAACAACACCTGTTTGAATCAACCAAGCATTCACCATGAGCGCTAGCACTGACATCAATACAGTGTTCCTAGCCTGCATAAAAATACCAGGTACTGACTACTAAAGTCTTCTCTATTCCTTTATATTCAAATCTTCAATCTCAATATTTTATGCCTCTGAGATGATAATAAAAAAATCTCTAAATGTTTCTTTCAATATCATGAACTATTGTAATTTATAAATAGGTATCTGACAGCTGCTCTCTGTCATGGGTGATGAAATATGTTACTCAATCTCCAAGATGGTTAGACTTTCCTCTATAGTCATAGATCATCTTGCTCTGTTAGGATATAATCATTGAAAATTTAGTGAAGATTTTGAACGACCTTTTGCAATTTTGTCACAACACTCACGAGGCATTTAAACGTGTGAAAATGTGTGCAACATAATCTGTTTGAAATGTGCAGTGCAACATTTAATAAAGCATTTCAGTTTCACAGCAATGTCATACTCTGAAATGATTTAGATCCTAACCAGTAAACTGTTTATCGCAAAGCATTTTGTCCTTGTTTCAATATGTTCTTAAAATTAAAGCACACTTTAAAATTTGTTGCAAAAATGGAACGTGTAGATTTCTTGCACTGAATGAAACAATTTGAAACTGTTGTTTGGTTAATTTTACCGGCTAGTGAGACTTCCGTCCTATCATTTTTAAAGCATGAAAAAATCTGTGATTTTAAAATAATACAAAAGTTGCACATTGCATTACCTTTGACCTTTTTGCACTCACACAAATACGGAAACAATATGACACCTACAGTAAGCGTTCAACATCTGGCACCTACTGTAAAGGTGTCTTCTGCCTTATGAGTAAACCCATTACGTCATTCTCCAGCGTTGTTTTGGATGTCAGTAAAACCGTCACACATACGCAAGCAGATGATGCAGAATTCTATGGATGGTCCTTTCCAATAAGTGGCATGGAAATCCACCTTTTTAAAATTTTTATCAACTTCTCTTTTAAAATGAAAATGAGTTCCATTAGGCCGATACTCTAATGTATTCATCCAACTTTCTTGTTCTTTACGTAACACCCTGTATCGTTTCAAGAAGTTTCACAGTCGTTCTTCATAAGTTGTACCATTCAGTGATCAAAGAGACTTCTGTCCTATCATTTTTAAAGCATGAAAAAATCTGTGATTTTATAATAATACAAAAGTTGCACATTGCATTACCTTTGACCTTTTTGCACTCACACAAATACTGAAACAATATGACACCTACAGTAAGCGTTCAACATCTGACACCCACTGTAAAGCTGTCTTCTGCCTTAGAGTAAACCCAGAATCAGAATCTGGTGGTTAGTATTTACATTTGACCATCAGAATCGATAAAATTCATCCGCACCACCACTTTACATCCTGCCAATTTTTCAAAAGGGTAGGAATGTAAGTTAAGTGACGCATTCTGTCGTGTCCTATTTTGTTGACAACTTGTAAATAAAAAGAAGGAACAATCTACATTAATGTGTGGAACAATGTAATTCCATTAACTTAGTAGGTATGTTTATGAAATTAGAGAGAAGAAACAGTTGTTCAAAACCAAAAATAGAATACTAAAACTGTGAAATTTAGGAATGCTGAAATTGGTGTTCCCTCCTGTTTCTGTCCAGGCTGAAACAGGTATGGTGCTTAGTGGAATGTTCATATGCAGTGTACAAACAGACAGTATTCTGAACATGCTGAAATTTTTTGGTTATTTTTACATTATTTACCAAAAATTCAAAGGAGTTTGTGATGCCTTGCCAATATTTCTGATTAGCAAAGAACGACCAACCTGTTTTTAAGTTCAAACACCTAACTCTTCTTGGAATACCATGTCTACAAAGTTTTCAAACTATGACTTCTGGTGATATCATGTGACCTTTGATTGTCATAAATATTGACAGAGATCATCTATTCCTTGAACACTGAGTTCGAAGTTCCATCAACTTTCCTAGCAGGAGAAACTAGGTTTGGTTTTTAAACTGTGACCTCTTCTGAACTTATGTGACCTTTGACCTTCCAAAAGATCACCTTGTGCAAGAAGTTCCAGCAACATTCAATTGCTGAGCTATCTTCCATGATAAGTTTTCAGGCTTTCCCCTAAGATGTCCTCAAATGACCTTTGACCTACCTGAAAAAGAATAGGGCTCATCTTCTGACAATGGACTATCAACACACCAACTTTGAAGGTCAAACAATTTTCCCTGATTGATATACCATCTTTACAGGCCACATGCACACGCATACACTCAATCACACATCATCATAACCATAGACTTCCTGCCACATTCTGCAAGGAAAAAAAAATTGACACAGAGTCACATCACCAATCACCCTGTGCTAGTGATGGATTTGACATGATCTGCTCATGGTTGGTACCCGAAACCCTACCCTTTGTTGGCATAGTTCTAACAAAATGGAAGGTCAACTCCTTATGTCCCAAATGCCTCATGCAGTAATTGCATGGAACTTCTGCATTTAAAGAGTGAATAGAAATTATGATGTGAACAAATCTAGGAAGGAGTTGTTTCCAAATTTAAATTTAGACATATTCTTTGTAAATTCCCACGAGTACTTTCAAAAAGTCAACTCCAATTCCTTGACTTTTATTAGGGAAGTAAAAAACTACAGAAGTTGTTGTTTTCACATTAGCATGTGAATCATAGTGCGGTACTTTTAAATAATTATGATGCTGTTGACTCATGGTTTATAATTAGGTCAAGAATGTGTTCCCACCACATTTTGTTGAGAATGTTGTTGACTCTAGACCGATGATAAAGAAGGTGAACAACAAGGTACTAAATGTACTTAACATGTATACTCTAAACATTGCAATATCAGTCACTGTCGAATAAAAAATTCCTCTTATGTACAGTAGGTCGCTTTCTTGATCTCTTTCTGAATTTTTCGCAGATTTTGACAATGAAAGATCTCCATAACGGCCAAAATTGATACCATTATGTCTAAAACTGGTACTCAACTTGCATCCAAAAATGTTGACAAAATTTGGTGAAATAGAATTCTATTGTTTGAATTTGATAGCAGGATTGATGAAAGATATTGTTAAACAAAGGGTCATAGAAGCTTAACATCCGAGCAGCTCGTTAGTGCTGACATAATCGTTACTAACGTCAATTAATGTCACTTTCATTTTTCAAACCTGATCTGTCTAAATAGGACGATAGATGCCCATTTTCTCATGTTAAATAACCTCTTACAAATACAAATGTACTTTGCTGTAGTTTTTCCTGAAACCCAGTGCTTTCCAAGGCTTAAACCAACATTGCATTAAATAAATGTCAACAACATCTCGAGACGGGTATTGTTATACCTGGCAGTGCAGACATTACAATGAGCAATAAACTTGAACCTTAACGTATCCCAGATGAATTTTACCTGACATTTATCAGAGTTTCCTACACAATTAGAGGCTCCTTTTTCAAACCTCTTACTATTTATGTGTGACGTCTGTAGAGTAATTTCTGCTGTATCGCAGTCGCCCTTCTCCGGTGAAAAGATTTCTTTTTGATTTGGCTGCAGCCAGACATTCACCCACTATGTTGCGTGTGACCTGTAAGGACTGGACCTGATGTACCTCACAGAGTTGGGTGACGTGCGCCCGGTGGTGGCACTCTCCGTCTAATTACTTCTTCTATTCCTTCACACAGGGTGTATTCATCCGCCGTAAATCACTGGTATGCCGCAGCGCGGTAATTAGAAACGTTTCTAAACACCGCTTTTGAAAGGCTTACCACGTCAGAAAAACGTAACAGTTGATGTTTTGTCTGACAGTAAATCTGGAACTGAAAGTCGAAAACGAGTCTCTCCCAGCTCTCTTTTTAAAACGAGAGGTCACCCTATAAAATGGGTCTCCTGCGAGGGTGCCCTGACATATCACTGACGCTTTGATGATTAGGGAAACATAAATTGTGGTCTTTTATTTACATTACCTGGGTGAATGTGAAAAATCTTTGTCAGTGACGTTCGCCCGTAACCAGGGTGAAATGAACGAAGTGAACGAAAGGGAGTATCAGCAATACGGTTTAGTTGATCAGGACATAGAACTATTGGAATGTTGCAATTGTATTTTGTGTTTAAAAGGGTATGTGGTTTTCTTAATGATTGCAGAATTTAAATTGAAAGTGGAAATAATATGTATTGTGTTGTGTGGCATTGAGNNCAATGCATTGTTACATTAAATTATGTTATATTTCACTGTATTACATTGCACTGTATTAGATTGCATTTATTACATTGCTAGTTTTCCTCAAATGATCCAAGTAATGAAATGTCTTGGTATAGGTCCTACAGGGGGTCACATGATCATGAAAATTGCTGTAAAAGTTGACCACCTCAGCAATTCATCATATTTGAAAAACCTTGTATTGTATGAATGAAATACAATGACCTACGTCTTCCAGAGGAAATGGGAGGATACAAGTCGGTGATAGTCACAGGCCTACATTGGTACCCAGTGTATATTGGCTTTTAGTGCATTGTGATATATATTGAGTCCAACTTGAACATGGACAGTCAATTTCCTGAGGGGAAATGTCTGAAGTTGGTAACAGTCTTGAGTTTGGAAGAAAAACAGGATTATAGTATTTCAATGAACATATGATTCCTTCCCCCAAAAGTTTGAAAAGATCAACTTGGTTTTAAAATATGCTGTTGCTAAGGGCTGAAGATACAACCATTGTTACAGGCAGCCTGGGTTACTTACCATTGAGCTTTTCCTTGCTGTTCTTTGAAACTGCTTCAGGCAGTTGCAACAAGACTCTCTGTAGAGACAGAGAGAGAGAAAAAAAACATAAGGGTTTGTTTCCAAGGAATGGATGGATTTAGTATGTGTGGCATTTATGCATGCATGCATGGTCAATAATTTACACACATCTCAACTTTCGCTTGATTGGCCAATGTAGATCTGGAATGGTCCACTGATACACTAGATGTTAAATATTCTGCTGCCATGCAACTGTTCATTAAGTTTAAAAGCTATCTTACAATCATTCGCACTTCCTAGTACTGTTTTTCCAGTACTTTTAATCTGTGCAATTCATTCCTTTTAGTCAGGTCTCTTTGTGTGAAGTAGTAATTCAGTATTTATCATGATTCTGTCAGAAGAATCCAATACCTCCTCACAATAAAATATTTATGTGGCACAGCGTGACATACGAATTCATAATTTTGCATTTTAAGTTTGAGATGAAGATGATATCCTTCACAGAAACCACAAACATTTTTATGTCTGTGATATCACCAGTAAATGCTGAGAGATAATTTTCTGACTGTGGAAATGATCACGTCATTGTGCTCCTAATGACAATATGGAAGATAAACATACCAGTTTTGTTTTTGAGTAAATTTTTGAGACAGGGGCCGCTCTTTCCTCCTCATGGGATACACAGTACCCTAGAGGGTAAACATCATCCAAGGACAGTATCTCTGCACAGCATGTCCTTGATTCTTCCTTAGATTTTGCAAGGACTTCCAATGTTTTTCGGGGAGTTAGGCCATGAAGGTCTCCAAATATTTTTGATGACTCTCAAGGTTTTTTGGGGAGCTGATGATCCTCTTTCAAATTTAGTGGAATCCATTTTTATTTCTCCATCTGTATTCTGTACATACATACATGTGCTTTTAAAAGTACTGTACCCAGCAATGCTGAAAATACAACAGACAAACTTTAAGCACATAATATTGTATTATTAGGGACTGTCATTTAATTTTAAGAGCAGTTTGCTGTTAACTCTTCTGCTGTGAAGAATAAAAGTTATCAATTACCAATGATGTCATCCTTGTAAAGAAGTCGTATGCATTATACAGAGCTACAGGACTTTGTATGTTGTGATATTGTGAATGTTCAATGTACATGTGCATTCAACGTAATCAGGATGGCAGGATCTGGTTTGCGAGATCAAAAATCTAAAAAGGTTTACCAGATCAAAGGTTGCGTGAAGTAAAGCTAGCACTAAAACATTAAGTCTGGATTTGAGATATCAACAGGGGATGTGGAGTGGAGTTATGGTAACTCTGAGATTTATCATCCCTTTTTATATAAGTTGCTCTTCTTACTACTTTTAGGAGAAACCTACAAATTTTGGCCATCAATTATTCGGAGAAAATCGAAGATGGTCATTAGGGGTATTTGGACTTTGCCCTTAGGTTTTGAGGCCGAGTATTTATCTGTATGCTGGGGAATAAGTGAACGTATGCTATAAGTAGTGGTGTAGACTGGGAGGTAATGGTTTCAAGGCCATAACCCAGAAAAGAATAAATACAAGCAAATTTTACATTCAAAGACCATGTACAAAATTCATTAAAAATCACTTAATTCAAAGAGAGAAAGTAGACATCTCCTGACAGATACCCCCACCCTGCATAGTAGTTCATCAGTGGTCCTGCCTATACACCTCACCATGATTTCTTATAGCTCCCGGTTTCACACGTGGATGTTTCATGTTGGTCTCATGGACCTTCGGTCTCGTGGAGTTGTGAACGTTTGGTCTCATGAACCTAAATGACTGATGTTCAAAAGTCACACACACTTTGGGCCCCCCTGAGTTGATTCTAAAAATCTTTTAAATGCCTTCCCCAGCATAGGTAGTAGTTGTATGGTACTATCGTTGAAAAATTTTGTTTTCCTTTTTCAAGAGTCATAGATGCAGAGTGGTGCGAGAGTTCCATCTTGTCTCTGTATTTCAAGAATGCAGGACGTTTAATTGAAAAGATTATGGGGAAGTACCCCCATCCTTCCCTAGATATGTGCATGTGTGAAAGTAACATTGCAGATAGAAGAACCTCGGCTTTGTCCTGTATAATATCTTTAAGGTGGTAAAGTTCAACCTGAATGAAGATTGGTAGCTGTCATTGAATCTCACCTGAATGTCTTTTTTCTTTCCCTTTTTTTGTCCATCCAATTCCCTGCAGAAGTAAGGGAAGTCCTTGATTTCCTACAACAGCAGTAAAATCGCATAAAAAAGGACACTGCCAAGAAATGAGGTTTGTTTACACGATGAGATGGGATTATTTGGTGATGGTAGGAAAATAGCCTCATTTTGGTGCAGAGTTGATGATATTGCCAGGCTATCACAACAAAAATGTGTAGGACAGATTTTGGACTAGTAGTAGTGTAAATGATACAAGAAGTTGTTGTCACACACTACAAGAATGGTGGAAGCTGCGTAATCTGCCGAAGTTCTGTCACCTTGGAAAGGTGTTTGCTTGACTACAAAATAAATGTTTTCATCAGTAGGTGCTTTTTTTCTCCAGTAATTTTAAAAGAATATTTTAGACCCAAATTTATTTTTAATATGTTAAAGGGGACCATAATCTAAGCATTTTGATGAAATTCCTGTTGAATTGCCATTCTCGGTTCTCGAGATATCAAAAGTTGAAGTTGTCACACATCCTACTAAAAGTGAACTTGAAGCAAGCAGGTGTGATGTCATGGATTCACATCGGAGACTAATCTTTTGCATTT
>VJOZ01009350.1:2974-17064 GCA_009801055.1 Stichopus horrens | reverse complement strand
ACATAGAAGAAGAATGGACTACTGGAAGACTGATTGTTAGAACACAACAGCCTTGTCCTTGCTAGGGTCCCTTCTTTCACACAAAAACTCCTTTAACAGAGTCCAATGGTATTAGATTTAGTAATCTTCAAATTAGATCTGGTTAGAGTTGCATGAATAGCGCTGTAAATAAAGTAGCACTGTAAAGTACAGTAAGTACTGTTGTAACAAGTTCTACGTACCTTGAAAGAATTAGAAAGAAATTACTGTTTGACTATCAGTTTCACTGAAGATGATATAGATTGTGAATCAAAAATTTTCCATAAACCTAAGAAAGCAGTATAAAATGAAATTTCAACTCTGTTGGTGTTGTTTATTATCTTGAGAGTCAAAAAGACTGCAACCAAAATTTATGTCTCCAGATCAACTCTGTTAACCATCCACAGAATCCTTTGGAATTTTCAAACAATGAGTCGGATTTGCTCTCTGATTTTCCCTTTAAATGTGTTTATCTGTGTGCAACTGTGCATGGAAACAAAAATGTCATTAAGTTATTGTACGTCTCTTTAACAAATTGCTAACATGTTAGTTTACACTTCTCAACTTCAAAGTGTTTGAATTACATCATCATGTTCAAGAAACTTCCCTATTTGACTTTGATCTTAACCTTGATATTTTTTCTTCATCTTCATCGTTTACTTCAACCTCTTCTTTATCATTTACTTGTTCTCATCTGTCCAGGGGGCAAAAGAAGTCACTCTCTTGGGCCAGAATGTGAATAGTTACAGAGATGTGTCTGAAGAGACATACTATGGCCACACCACAGTCACAAATCTAGCAGATGGGTTCAACACAATATACAAATCAAAGAAGGGAGGGCTAAGATTCGCAAATCTACTGGAGCAAGTGGCACGTGTTAACCCTGAGATGAGGATTCGATTTACATCTCCCCACCCAAAAGACTTTCCTGATGAGGTAGGATCTGATCTAAAGCTGCCATATTGAGTTGAGCAAAATGTAGGATATAATTATGTCAATCTTGAGTAAAGTTAGTAATCTGGTTGCAGATCTTATAATTGTCACTAGCTGTGAATTGTCATATACTGTACAATATCTTATCAGAGGCACCGACACACTGATTGAGAAACAATTAAGGTAAAGCTCCGAACTATTTTAAAGTCATGAATATATGCATGATGTCGTTATGTTTTCTTCTTTTTCAGGTGTTACACATGATCAAAGATTGCAACAACATTTGTAATCAAATACATCTGCCTGCACAGAGTGGTAATTCAGAAGTCCTGCAACGAATGAGGAGGGGGTAAGTACTTGACACCACTATAATCACTTTTAACTGTCTGTGTCTAAGTCAAATTCATCTGGTCTCCAATCAGTGTAAAACTGCTCTTTCTCAAAGTCTAAACAAAGAGTCAAAGTATGTTAGAATGTGTATGATTTGGAGAGGCTTTTGCTGGTGAAAACTTGTGTAAATGTTTATCAGATTTGACAGTCTCTTGCTACATTTCATTTGATATCCTTGGTGATGTCACGTCATGTTTTTGAAAACAAAGCATCTGTTGGAATGCAAGATACCATAAACTGCATGACAATGACTTTTACCTAATGGGGGGAGAAAGTGGTACAGTAAATTATCATTGGTATACTGGAATATAACACATGCATGTAGTATTGTGCATATTAATTTTGGTGGTACATTCAGGTCATGAAATGTATTTTACTTAGCACACAGTCCCTGGTGGTATTAAACATATGATGAAGTTGTCATTGGCAATTGGAAGGAATATGCCAGAGGTTGCTGCTTTTATTTCACTGTAATATGTTAATGGGTATGTTTATTTGTACCTTGCGCTGTTTGCTTTCATTCAGTTCTTTATTATTTGACTCATTATTGAGGAGGAAGTGAAAAGAAAGTCAAAGAGTGCAAAAACTTACAGTAATTAATGAACCAACAAATGATTCCAGTAGCTTACTGTAGCTGTGTTAAACTGCTGCTTCAAAATTTGCAGTAATGAAGTATATTCCATTTTCTTCAGTCACATTTTCAAGATGCAGTAATTTCTGTGATTCCGTCTAGGTACACCAGAGAATCTTACCTTCGACTAGTTGATCATGTTAGGAGTATCCTACCAGGTGTCTCGATCAGCAGTGATTTCATTGCTGGCTTTTGTGGTGAAACTGAGTCCCAGCACCAAGATACCCTGTCACTGCTAAAACTTGTCCGCTACAACTACGCATATCTCTTTGCCTACAGTATGAGAGGGGTAATAACATTATATGTAGTCCATAAGGCTAATGTAATGAAGTAAACTTCCATTAGATAGATTTCTTTAGTTAATTGTAGTAGAGATGGTTTAGCAGTAAACTGGTCTCAGGGATTCGTTGCCTCTTTCATAAGTGTCATTAGGTTAAGTGTGGACCGTATCTCTTTTTTGCAGAAATAGTGTTCAAAGTTGATATCGTTAGGGCACTGTTTGTACTTACCTAAGCATTGAGACTTCAATTAAGGATCTAGTAACCATTTTTTTGCTAGCCCCAAAACTAACATTTTGTATTTTATAATTTTGCAATTAGTCCATTTATATTGTGCATGTTTGGTTGCATACGGCATGAGACTTGTTTTGTTATGGGTACCATAGGTGACTAGGCAGTGGTCTTTCAACAGCAACAATGTTGGAGAAGGTATTAGACCACCAGACATGGGCATTGCAACAGCAAAAATGGTTGTAGTAGGAATGGAGGACTAAGCACTGGTATTCCAACAGCAACAATGGCTGAAGGAAAGATAGTGTGACTAAGCATTGGTATTCCAATAGTATCAGTGTTTGTAGGGGGGATTGGGTTGGTGAGATTTATAGATGTTTTTTAGATTTACCATTTAAAATAACAAATTATCTCTCTTGTCCATGATAAAGTTGATCAAACCAGTTCCTTGTACTGTTTAGTAAAATAAAAAATTACTAATGATGTATGGTACAGTATCGGTTTCTTGTTTAGAATGAAAACTAATTGCTTTACATTCTGAATTTACCCTTCAAATTTTTCTTGTGTTTTCCATCTGGCCTCCTCTGTGAATGCAGAAGACTCACGCCTACCATCAAATGAAAGACGATGTACCAGATGAAACCAAGCAGAGACGGTTACAGGAAATCATATCAGTTTTCAGAGAAACTGTTCAAGAAATCAATCAACAGCAAATTGGAAAAGTTCAGCTTGTTCTGGTGGAAGGGGTAAGATGAATATTTTAGCAAAGTGTACAGACGTATGGTGTGAAAGAAAGTCAGTGGTTCCATAGCAACAGTATTCGGTGATAGAATTTGGAAGCTTAACTTATAGTATTAACCCTTGCATCATACACCAGTACTTGGTCTTGGCAAATTGATGTACAGTATATTGCAACAAAACTGACCATGTTGACTCAAATTGTCCAGTTTGCTGCATAGGATGAATAAATCCATTTTGTTACCCAATGCTGTGTAATACGGATAAATTTGTCCTATGATTCATGCAGAAAACTCATCCACATAATGTCTAGCCAATCAACAGTACACTTATCACTGATCATTGGTTGTGCACAGCGAATGTTCTAGCAGTATCATCTGTCTGCTGTTTGGCACAAAATGGATGTATTTATATAGCTTGTTGATCTTATAAGTGGAACCTGGAAATATTGTTGGGCTTACTGCATTGGTGTTACTGCAAGGACCACATGGTTGTATTTTATTTCTGCAAATTGCAATGGCCCCGTCTTTTTAAGAAAAGTGTGTTCCCTGACCTACGAAGCATTGCAGTGTTTACTTTAGTCCAATAGTGACTTAGAAAATGAGGAGTAGGAAGGGTTTTTGTGTGTGTTTGAGTGTGATTTGTGCTCTTGAACTAACCCCAACAAATAAGATAAAGATACCCTCTTTGGCATCTGTTTACTTAAAACATACAAGGATGAAAAAGAAGGAGATTTGTGTTCATTATTTACGGTGTATCTGTTACTGTATATTATAAGTTGAAACTTGCAAAAAAAGACATTTTTGTGAAAATTAATTCCACAGTGGGATGTAAGTTCAGGATATTTCCTTTCTGCAGTTAACTGGTTATAAAAATATGACTGTTTGCTCTGATGGATTGTTGCACTGAAATTTTGTCAACATATTTTTGTGGAAAACAGTTTTTCAAAGAAAATAGGAGGTATTTTAGGTAATAATCTTTTCATAGAGTCAGCTGCAAAGACTTGAAATAACTTTAATTTCAAATTTAGCTACCCTTCACAACTACAGTACTAATAACATATTATTATCCATGATGATTTGCTCGCTCTGAATCACATTTAAGTACATTCATTAATGCCCATTTTTAAACGACTTCCTGACATTACTTGTACATTCACAGCCGAGCAAGAGAGATCCTAACCAGTTGGTTGGAAAAAATGACGGAGGTACGAGGGTAGTCCTTAGCAACAGAAAGGAGTCTGCTGTGTCAAGAACCAAGGATACCATTAAAGAGGATTACATACCAGCAGATTATGTAGCTGTGGAGGTGAGAGTCAAATCAAATCATAGAATTAATCGAATCCTGGGATCTTCTGCCTTTGCAAATCCTCAGGTTGTTCCCCTCTAGCTTCTAAATTTAAGTGACTGATCCATATGCTAGGCTACAAGTAGAGCTATCAGTGAATGGTTAGTAAATAAATTCTAAATATAACATCAGTTGACATTTCAGAACCATATTTATTTGAAAATTTAGGCATTACTATTCTTACCTCCTCCTGTAATCATTATGACTCTATATTGATGTTCTCTCATGGATTAGTAAATGTGTGTTCATGTTGAGACTTTGGTATTGTTTACAGTAACCAAACATACTACACTGCATTCAAGGAAAAGGTATCTTCTGTTTGGTTTTTCTTGGTAATAGCTGATTTTCTTTTCTCACATAAACTAGTAGTTTGCAATCTTTCTTCATCTTTTCTCAGATCACAGAGGCAACATCACAAGTATTGAAAGGAAAAGTTCTTTTTCAGACAGAATTGCAAAATTTTTCTTCTGATCTACAGATGTGGGAGGATCATGGAATTTTAAACAAGGTTTAGGAGTTAGCCTGCGAAAAGTGCACCTTGCACTGTGACGATACATCGTGTCACCGAGTCGTTGTTCAGTAGGTGTATCACACTGCGCGTGAAATGCCCTCATGAGATTGCAAACCCTCTCCTCAACATTATCCCTTCCTCACATGATATCATGAATGTTTATACCTTCTTGAGACTATAAACTTTAAACCTGACAGAGTACATTCCTCATGTGGTATCATATGTGTTTATGCCTTCTTGAGAATTCAGGTCCCAACCTTGACAGTATATTTTCTTATCATGTCATATTGTATCCTGCAGTAAAAATTGAGATGATACCAGGACAATCACCCTCATGGGAAATTCCTCCTAACACATCCACTAGCAAGTTGAGGTTACTAAATCATTTTGCATTTTTGAGAAAGTTGTTTAATGAAAACAAGTTTTATCAAGAGATATACACAAAAATAAAAGGCATGCATTACAACCTATTTATAGCTCGGTTTATATCTTGTGTTCTGTTGAGTCAATACACTATTCCCAATGGAGTCAAATCTTGTGTTTAATCACTCTCAATGTGCTCAAAGTCATATCAAGGATGCAGAGAGTGACCCATTTATAAATACACCACCCGCCAGCTGTACGCAATGTCATGGTCAGCTCCTACAAAATCCTACCCAATGAACTTCTGTGAGTAGAATTCACAACAGATGCATCAAGGAACTAAAAGAAAGTATATAAATAATAGGGCAAAGAAAAAATAATGGTTTTCACATATATTTTCAAACTGACTATGAACAGCAGAAGATGCATACATCAATATTTTCATACTGTGACAATATATATATACCTGATATATATCTAAGACATTTGTCATTTCCAACATGACTATCTCAATACCTGTGTTAAGTTGGTACTGATGATATCAGATGACTAGGTTAGGTCCCAGGGTGATTACAATGGTAGGCTAATGATGGTATCTGATGACCGGCTTAGATCCTGTGTGATTATAGTGACAGGCTACTGATGACTAGCTTAGGTTCAGTGTGATTTTAATGGTAGGCTAGCAATGGTATCTCTGCAATCTGGGTAAATGAAGTATATATGCTAATTACAGCGTGTATGAGACTTGCATCTGCTTGCACATCTTTTTATATACAATGACAACAGGATACCCAACACATATGAGCTGCCACATGTCAACACTTGAGAAAATAAAACTATGAAATTTATATAACCTTTTCCCATTTACACAAAGCTGCATTTTATTCTTAGTTAACTTGATATATATAGTTCACAATGATAATTAATATTGTGTGGGTGGAATCATTCTGCACAACATTTTATGCAAACTTCATGTCGCAGTAACAGCAGACGAACTAAAATCCGCATCCCTGAAAGCTGGAAGTCTTCCGTATAGCTTTAAATGGATACAACAAATGCTGTGACAAGTGACCTCATCACTGTCTCAGATACTGCCCCCTGGATTACCCTCCTCTTCCACCCCACAAAAAGAAAAATGTGTGTTATTCTATACTTAATGAAAAGTCAATACATACACTGCAATCTCAATGGAACATTTTTCAGCCTGTGAAACCAAGGATAACTGCTTGGCTTCTTATGAGCAAAAACTGAGTTGGTTTAGAGGATGTGATTAAACATTCCAGCCTACAATTTGGATGGAGTCTCAGAATATAGCCCTAATTTATTATCCTCAAATGTATAAGTTAAATACTGAAGAATGGATACACACGTATCTGTGCATTAACATTGACACAACAATCACAAAAGTTGGGTGCTGAAAGCCTAAGGAACACATCTATGAAACAACTACATTCAACATTTTAGGAAATTTTACTTTTTTCTTTTCAATGTTGACAAAAATCTTAAGGTCACGACAAAATCTTTGATTCCTTTTGTAACAGAGAACTGCAGAAGGATTCTCAGGTATTAGACAATGTCAGTGAATGACTTCAATTTGTGGTTGGAGTCTTCTAGCGATATTCCTTACTTTTTGGAGATTCACAATGTTTATCAAAGTCACAAACACTAAGGGGGGTTCTGAGCTGGGGAGAATGAGTTCAACATATTTGAAGGTGGGTCTGACTAAACTGACAAGAATGGAGTATGAACCTGTTGTATCAAGATGAATGAAATCAAACATTTCTCAAAAGGTGGTTATGTTGATTTGGGGATAACAAACCACTTCTGACTCAGAATGGCGCTGTATAAGTTCTAGCTCCTTCCGCACATTCAGAGGAGAAAGCAATACTGTTAAGCCGAAACTCTCCAAGTGCAAGAAGTTTACAATTGAGTAATGTAACTTTGATGTTGTGTTTTTTTTTTCTCCAGTTTATGGATAGTGCTTCATTTCTATACTACTACTATATATTGCAATGTAATTAGATATTGCTAAAACATTCAATTACATAACTGACAAGAAAGTTACAATCTTTCAGTTGCTCTACATTAACCATTTATGAAACCATTTTTATGTTACAAATTCTAATGCTACTACAAAGCAAAAAAGATGTTAAAGGTACTAAATGGTGTTGGGGACTCACAAATATTTAGTGACATATTCTAGGTTATGACACTAAATATTTGTAAACTGTGGGTTTGTGTGACTACCATTTTTCTAGCTACGTACCATAATTACATGCCTGCAGTGCCCTTTACACACCTTGCTATGCAAAATATGTAAATTTTGTGTGTATCAAACAAATTATTGCACATTGCCAAAGTTATTAAAATGAAGAAAAACAAAAGAAAGCATTACATTTTTTTTTACATTTGAACAATGCTATAAAATAATGCAAAACAAAAAAACTTTTTCAAGAAGAAATAACTTTCAATGTCAGCTGAGCGACTGTTATCATCACAACAGATTGTGCATGAACTTAGATTTCATCACAAATTAGATTCCAGATCATTCAATTTAATGGCCTATTACATCACTTTGCTGGATCATTCATTCCAGACTGAAGACCCACAAGAGCAAACGAAGGACATCAGCAGGCCAACTCTGTAGACGGGAAAAAAGCCTTAGAAAGCCGTATCAGCACATTACAGATATGATTTTGTTAATTCACAATTTTTGATATGTAGCAAGCCTGCATTTTGTCCCTAATTTCTGTTTAAGGTTGGTTAAGAATACACTCCCTTTTAGGCCTTGATTTCATCTCCCTAAAAGGATATAATTGCAAAGAGTATCATACGAGGACCATCTGCAGGTCCATAGGGTGCTGTTAAGGGTGCAGAATGAAGATGTACTGTAATCTGATGGGCTGTATCAGTCCATAACCTACCACATGATGTCAAAGGTCACGTACATGTGAACATTCGGACGGGGTCTCGGGTTTCTGGTCTGCAAACAAATTTTGGAAAGAGGAGAGTTCTACCCATTTCAACCAATCAGAATTAAACAGTGGCAAGAAGCACATAATTTCATTTTATATGAAACTGAGATTTAAAGTCAAATAAAAAGTATTCAAGTGTCATGTAATCTGTTTGAAATAGCATACCCTTGACTACATTACCACATGACAATATTATGAAGCATGCACAGAAAGCAGCTGCCAAACACTGTCATCAAAACTCACGAATCTGGTGACATGAACAAACAAAACAGCTGCACAAACCACATCTGATCTTGTTAAACCTCCGATAGACAACAAAAAAGTGTTCGGCTTTACAAGCCAACACAGCAGTTGTTGGCAAAATGGTCACAATATATGACAAACTTCAAAAATATACTGAAGATGCAAACACATCGGTGACAAGTCAGAATGGAATTAAACATTTCCCTTTCACCTGGATGTTATGGCCAATACCATTGTAGGTGTTATCATTGTGAATGTTACCAATATGGTCACTATCATTTCTGCCACAACTGCAGAACATGGATGTTACTATTATCGCTGCTACATACTGTACAGGACGTTGGCCACTGCACTACCATTGTGGCCACTGCATTACATATATTAACCTAACTTATGATTCATGAGATTATAAAGGGAATGATAATGTGATATATGAATTTATTGGAAGGTACCAACACAAGGAAAAAAAACCTTGTGTATAAGACCACTGCATATATAGTAAATGTGTGACACACAGCTCATACTGTACACTCACACAGAATTCTGCAGTAGATGTGGCATCTCCACAGAAAATATCTATAGAATTATGTGAAAGCACTTCAGAATGTTTAGCAGAACAATAAACAAGCTTCCCAAAGTACAGTACTGTATCTCTCACAAAAGATACAAGACAGGCAAACAATAATGAACTGACCTCTGCAGAAATCTGGAGAAATTTAAGTGACTGCATCAAGACTTTTGGGATATTTTGCAGGGTACTCCAGATAAACAAGTAAGAATTTGACTTATGGCATATTACTGTACTGTACACCTACAGTACGTAGTGTACCAACGTGTCCAACTTCAGCACACAAGAGTTCTATCCATCACTGTATAGTTCAACAAAGGCATTTATGTCTGTGGTTAAGCTGAAGGGTGTCTGTAAACTATCAGTACCATGCATGTGTGTATCAATATCTTTGATACAGTAATCTTGACACTATGATGCAGTACAGTAGCACAGACTGTGATGACAAACCAAAGCTTACAGTACTACACTACATTACTGAATGTCCATGATTTCCATTTTTACCCTGCGTAATCAAGCAAACATGATATCAAAATTAACAACATTATCTAAACAATTTGTATTTTCTTTCCTTCTTACACTTTGTTAAGAGCAGTTGGGTGTATCATGCTGCTATTCTTGTTTCAAGCAAAAATGCTCTCTTTGATACTGTAGTACATCAATACATAGGAAATAAATATAAAGTAAAACTATCAAGAAAAAAGTTACTGTAGGAAAAGATGTATTAAAATCTATCAAATCTGTTAAACTTTAACTGATGAAACATGATGTGTAGTAACCAAAGATTTCTAACCCTAGCTATTTACTTGGTATTTTGCTTCCAATTTCAGCAAATTCCTAAATAGAATTTAGAAAATGACCCTGAAGTACATAGTGTTCTTCCTACTGTAGTACTAGTATAAGACATGAACAGCCCAAAATTTGTTTGTCCAAAGTACGGTATAAAACAGCCTTGCATCTACGGTACTGTAACTGCCCTACTTGCAATTTTTAAATGCAAAATACAGTTAATAGGTCTACAGGTCAAGGTGTACAGTTTGTCCGTGTGAAGTGCACAAAAAATGTATACGAATGAGTTGGATTTCCTCTATTTCCTTTTTGTCTGATCGATATTGACCAACTTGACAAAAATAACTTGCATGACAATACTGAAGTTATTTCCTAAAATAATTTGTGATGTGAAAGGCAAAGTGACATTTCATTCAGTATCAGGGTCATTGTCTTATGCCATTGCTGTTTTTTTTTCTTTTGCCACTTTCGCGCAACAATATTTGTGATATCTCTGCCAAAAATAAAAGAACTTTGTGTATGGGTGCTTTGTGCAGTATACAATGCAACTGTAACTTTTAAATTCAACTAACTACAGTAAACAAAAATTCTTGTGAGATGTAGGCTACTTACAATATTTACTGTTTCAGCATACTTTTTATGTACAGTATTCTTCGTTGACATTTAACTTTTTTGTTTACACTCTACAGTATCTATAATTCAGCAAAACAATAAAAGTCCAGTGTTGATCTATTCTCTTTCAAATACTGTACATTCTTTGCAAGCTGATCAGTGACACAACAGCTTGCAAACTTTTTGCAATCATGTGCTAAATATTCCACTAAGTTTTCCAACACATACAGTAATTCTTAAAAACCCCACGTTGTAAAGTCATCACAATCAATTAAATTACTGTACACACTGCATGTACTACGGCCATGAATATTCATCAGGGGTAATAGTTGGTCCAATTATTCTCATCCGTCTACCTTCATCTCACTGGGGAATGGGTGCAGATGGAAATCCACAGCTACATGCATCATTTCAGACAAATTTATTTGTTTTGACACTGCTGGCACTGCTAGTTCAGCAAAGTGTTCTAGCAGCACTTATTTTAATCGCCATGACTACCGGTCAGATGATCACACAACGATTAGGTTCACAAAAATAAACGCCTTAAGAGGAACGGAGACAAATCAAGCAACTGAATACAGTACAGTAGTATCGTCGAATCTGTGACGAAATCTTCCACTAGAACACAGCAGTACAGATTCATGAGAGTTACTGATATTGTCAAGTGAGTGGACGGTCTGCTGGACAAGAAGCTCCCGTTACTGCAGGTGAGTAATTTGAATAATCTAGTCACTCCACTTGTATTCACAGTACTTCATGTAAAAACAGGTTCAGACTCTCAAACATCTTCACACGCACATACACAGTATATATGTGTACAGGTAGCAGAATTTGCAAAGCAAATAAAACCATATCAAACCTAGTAAAAGGTTATGTGTTTGTTCGACTGTTGAATTTTCTGCATTCTGTCCTTTGAAAGACATGCCTTCATTTACCTTGGTGGAACATTTTTCAGACCCTTCGTTTTCAGAACGTCCAGCCGCGATCATTCCAAAGAATCGATCAGCAGCACACACTTTGCTTGTTTTTACTGTCCTCGAGACGGAGTGACTCCCGTGGAGCGCTGAATCCTCCTTTGATGCCATCCCAACCCTCTACGATGCTGAGATCCCCTTCCTGCAATTTCACGTAAATTTCCTTCGCCATGACGGAAAATGCAGCCTCCACGTTGATGCAGGCTTTTGCCGATGTCTCTATGAAGGCCATACCGTATGCTCTGGAAAACCTCTCCCCTTCTTCTTTAAGGACCTCACGTTTGTCATCGTTCAAGTCAGACTTATGACCAACTATCATGTAGGTGGTAGCATGTGGATAAATAACGTTCTCTTGAGCTTCCATCAACCATTCTTGGAGATTTTCAAAACTTTGTCTATTGGAAATGTCGTAAACAAGCATAACCCCGACAGAGTTTCTATAATACGAAGTAGTTATCGATCTGTGGAATCAAGAGAAAATCATGGCAAAAAAGCATGTTACATATCTGAGGTTGTGAATGATGGAAACATATCAGATATTATCCTACGATCTGCTTGTGAATGTATGATCTACAGTAAAAGGAGACATCTCACAAATTACTGTACAAGCACTTGGAGCTCTGATTTTAGCTGTACACACATTTAATAACTTTTAATTTTGAAAAAATCTTGAGTTAAAGATGTCTAGGTCAGGCGGGCTGAAAATCACAATCCTCAGAAATTAAGGAGTGTAGGACAGTACAGTTGGTATGCTGTTACTGTATATTTTAGCCTAGTAATTAATGATTTGTCTGAGTCACCATGTACTGTACTCTACGTACAGTACAGTAATCGGGGAAAATCTGACAACCTTCACGGTCTGTCATACTGTACTAAGTACTGTAGATATCACAGTGGTATGCTGTATGCATCATCAGTTTCTACAGTTGCATTATTGTGGGTGAATCATTAAGGCAATTGTACAGTACATGCCGTACTATACTGTACTGTACATGTATGTATTTTGAAGTTCTACAGTAAAATGCATAGTATAAACACGGTACTACAGTATGTAAAAGTACAGTACATGTGACATGGAAAATACGTTTTGGAGTATTGACTAAATTTATCATTAAAGGTGTTGAAAATAGTCACAATTTCCACGAAAATCCATCAAACATTGACCACTTAACAAATTTCTCTTTTACAATTGCTCATGAATAATCATAAACTAAATTTTCAAATTTGTGATGTCCAAGAAGGGACTCACCTGATGTGCCTGATGTTATTCCTTGTTTACTTAATTTTTTACTTCATGCTAGGACAAGTGGACAACTGTGAACTTTCCATGCCGTGAGATTTTGTTTTTGCAACACGCACAGGTATTGGGTTCCTTAGAAATATTGATATCACTTTAACACTGTACAGTGCCAATGTGAAACCCAGGCAGTAATTTAGTAGTAAAGAGATTAAATGTTAAGGCCTTACAAAATAAATATTCACATTGTGCAACACCCTACATAATCTGTTTCACATTTTCATCAACCTTGAAAAGCCATACAGTATCTCAACCAGAAAGTCAAAGGACTTTCTGATTCCTTGCCAATATCCCTTTTTTTTCCAAACATGTAATCACTTTAAACAAAAGCCAACAAGAATGTACACCACAAATGTAAACCACATACAGTATGAAAATTGTAGTAATGATATCTTTTACTAAACCAAGGACACCAAAGTATTGTTAAAGTATGAAAAAGGCAACAGGTTTGAGAAATATTTCCCTGCTTAAGGGTGGTTCCCTTGGGAAAGGTGACTAAAACAAAGTACTTTGTTAATCTTGATGGGAAGTTGCTGGCAAATAAGTAGCTGATACATCTAAAAAGATAAGTTATGTCGAATGATGGATTTGAGAGGGTTAAAAAAAAACAGGCTTTTAATAGCTTGTTGGAGAAAATGAGACCAAACTCCATTTAGCAACATTTATCTGAGATTAAACATCTACTTCTTAACAAGGAGCAAAGAAAGGGGAGGGAGGGGCAGATGGGAATGATCCATCCTATTACATTTCAACAATGACAAGATGTGACACTTGACTTAACAAAAATATTACAGAATTGTTAAGCAAGTGGGTCCACAACTGTTGGCTTTCGCTATGAACACACATCTCTCAGATCACATCTCTGTGATTTTAATAACACTTGACTACAGTATACAGTACTGTAAGTATGCTGTAAGTATGTAAAGATGATTTTCTTAGTGTCCCATGGGGTAATTGAAATAACAGAGATCATCTACCACCAGTTTTGACAGTTTGAAGTGCTACAGTACTGTACTGTAGGTACATTCAATTGCTGAGACATTATCTTTAAAGATGTTTTCATACTTTTACCTGTGATGACCTCAAATGACCTTTGATCTCCATGAAAATTCATAGAGGTCATCTACCTTCAGTGGACTATCAACATGGACCAACTATGAGGTCATAGTTACAATTATACACACAATAAATT
>VJOZ01009346.1:0-10506 GCA_009801055.1 Stichopus horrens | reverse complement strand
TAGAATGGAGCTCCTCCTCGACAATCTGCCGCTGTAGGGTCTAGAAACGCTCAAGTACCGGTCCACCGCAATCGCCCCCGTCAAGTAGGACGAAAAATACCATCCGATACTCTCCCAGGTAAAAAATATCTTGCAGAGAACGTCGCTGGGAAAATTAAACTCGAAGAGCCAGTAGTAGACCTCAAGGGGCAGTATGAGGCAGGAACAGAGGTCGCTGAAAGCTATAACTAGGATAAAAATCTGAGCGCTTCCTAAGAAGTTCTTGTTCCAATAGACAAATATTATCAGCAAGTTGCCGGGTATACCTACGGAGGTCACTGCGGTCCTAAATGCCACGACTATCCATGTGTACAAAAATCTAATATCTGAGGACATTTTCTGTTTTATCGTTGTCCTTATTAAAGAAAAAAAAGTGGCTCAAATGATTTGCATATGCTTTCGAGCGCAGTGAGAAGAAATTTCCGTTCAGGCTACCACATGCAAACCTTTTCTGTCGAGATTTTTCCTACTGTCTTTTATTCCGGGCAGAAATATCCTGAAACCTCGCGGAAGTCTATTTTATTCGTTATGCAGCGTTGTCGGTGAGCTGACAACTCTAGCTGAAAAGAAAGGAGGTGATATCAGCGAACCAGGAGAAAAATAAAGTTTCGTGCTTCAGCCTTGTCGCATTATCTTACATGACTTGTCAACTGATCGCTACAATGTTATATATTCCATAGTATCATCGTAACCTTGAAAAGCAATGAACAAAATAATATATCTTGTACACTGTCTGTCTTGAGAAGAAGTTCACTATGATTGACCCTCAACTTTGAGTTCTTTACATATGTGCTCATTAGAGTACATTAGCGTAATCCTTATCCATTCTTTCGTTTTTTTAGGTAATCGCTTCTTTACTTGTTGGTATAGATACTCTTTGTTTAATAAGCAACGATTGCACAGATCCCGATGAGATTTTTTGCTTTTCCACTCTGAGAAAAATAATACGAAATAATTTTGACTGACTCTGTTATTATCATCATATTACCAACTTCGATGATAATGTTGTTCTTTGAAAACATTTATTGGCGACCTTGCTGCGTCCATTTAAGAAATAAGTTTAACTGATCGTCCTGGTTTTCTAGCTCTTGTAGGAAATATTATGAAAGTAACAAAGCCAACTCAGTCTTGATAATTATTTGGTTCATAACACCATGCTCAACATTCTGTTATTCATCCTCTCGCGATGTGAAATAAAGGAATTACATGTTAGGAGAGACAGTCAAGCCAAACTTGTTTCAGCTTTCCCTGTTAACTGACACACTGTTATGCGCTATATGTGCTAATAAGTCTCAGTCCCAAAGAAATCAGTTGTTCGTGGTCACCTATATGACGTCATAAACATGCACACAAGTTTTGCTCCATGTTCGATTTATTTGAAGCTTGCAAACGTGATATTTCGTCATTAGTTGTGTACACGTACGTCGGTATCAAAATAGTAATGGCCTCTGAAGTGCCAGCCGAAAATGCTCAGAGATGTATTACGTTCGTTTTATTTAAAAAATGTCGAAGTGTATAGAAACATTGTCAATACTACATGGCTGCAGTTCTCGATTAAACAAACCACTAGCAGTTACTCTGAAGTTAAAACGTAGTCTGTACGTCGAACTTGATGATAACATAACATGTCACGATAAACCAAAAGGTAAATACGTTGAGATCCAGAACGATATCCACCAGTTTCTATATCACATGGAAAAGAGATTAACATTACATATGTAAATTTCAAATCGTCCTCCGCTTCCCGAATTCCTTATTCTTCACTTTTGTATCCTTTGATTGCCTTATGTTTCCATAGTGCCTCTGTCATTGGGTGTACGTCTCTTGCTGTCGTGGTGTACTCCTGAAGTCCAGCACATTGGATTCTCACTGTGGCCGTGACTTCTTTCAAACCTCCACCACCCTCATTCCATGGCAGCTGTAGGGTAGAATCCTCAGCACATATTCATTGCCTTGAGTCTTATTCTCATTCCAGCTGTTCGATTTCTGTCGCTTCCTGTCAATTTATGCTCGCTGTGTACGTAATGGCTGGTATTGCATGTGTTGATTGCTTCCATCTTGTTTTAACCATTGCAGTCGTAATTTTACTGAATACTTGTCGCAGTCTCTTTCCGTGCGTCGATGTTCCTACCCCCCATGTTATGGTTCTAATTTTTCTCCCGGTTTGATGATATCATCAAATAATTAGTGATATGATTAATTAGACGACATTTGCGATGTAAAAATTGAATTCTTGATCTCGTTAATTGAATTAATGACATCATAAAGTTATTTCAAGGTATCTGTATGACGGCACACATCGTTAATTCCACCTTATTTTAAAGATATATTTAAAAGATGTATTTGATTCAAATTAATGATTGAATGAAATATGAGGTCACACATTATTAATTCTGTCACACTTAAATAGATCTCTAATTAGATTTAATGATATTCAAAGGATCAAATTTGACGTCACATTTCGGCAATTCTACCTTATTCAAAGGTATCTTTAATTGGATTTAATGATACCATAAAATATCACATGTGGCGTCAATCCTGTGTGTAAGACCGTTAGCTCAAGATTAACAGCACTTTTAGGGAGAATCAAGCTGTGTAAGTTGTGTTCCTGGAAGGCCTTTTTTCTGTTATGGTATTTTTAAGTGTCAAATTAAAGATTTCATGCATCTTATTTGGTTTTCAGTATTATACTTCTCAGTTTAATATTCTATAAAAGTTGCCATGTTCAATCTCAAATTTTCAGTTCTTTTCTTGTAATTCGTAATGTCTTTTACACCTGTTCATTCCCTTATGGTATACACTCTGTCTGTTTTATACTTGCGTAATTGTAAAGAGTACCTAGGGCAAGAAGTCATGGCTAATCCAACTATATCCTCTTGAAACTAGGTTAAAAATAAAAGCATTGTTTGTTTAATAGCATTTCAAATAGCTCAGTTAAAGCCCGAGCTAAATGCATGTATGCACAGCTGCTTCTTGCAACAAAAACTCTCATAAATGTGTCCCCAAAACCTAAGATTTAAAAGTTCATGCAATCTTTTGGATGTTTGTGTGCAATGATTATCATAAATTTATTTGCATCATGTCATCATTCGGAATAGGGAGACTGCGTCAACGTCTATTTTTCTGTCTTCATATCATCGAGTCAACAATTCTTACATACCGGTTTACTTATCACAGTTTACATGATAAGACTCTCGGTTTTGGAATGGTTTGCATTGTTTGTTTCGCGTATGCTTTACTAAAACACTTGAAAATAAAGTAAGATGCCTTGTCTTTATATATTTTCTTGCATTTCCTCTTTAATAAAAAACACACCAAGACGCAAATAACAAGAATAGTAAGTACAAATAATGTACTTGCAATTAGACACGTTCTGAGCTAGGAATACAGTGACCTTCTTCAATTAATCCAGTTTGATTTTTCCGTCACTGACTGCTTTGAAGTCCCTCCTTTTTATAGGATCAACCCACATACATTCACAAGATTCATTATGGACAGTTCCTCTCATCATGGAAACAGTAAATTCTAGCTCTGTAAACGTTCATTTGAATACAATGCATTTTACGTACTATTCCCTTGCAGTATATTATAATGCGGATCTTTGGAATCTGGCCTATAATCAGCAGTTCTGAACTGCGTGCATATTATGCTTTTAAACAGGGAGTAACAAAATTTATCACGTATCACTAGAATGCTGACGTAATGAACCAGAGGAAATAACCCACGATATTTCGCTCCTATCAAAGATGACGTTTTTTTTTCTTTAAATGATGGTTGTAACAACTTAACATAGGTATGCATGGATTCTATGCAGTAATATTTTCTCATATCATATATTTTATTCATTTTCTACTTCACGTACGAATTTTTCATTGTTATCATCGATGTCCCAATTAATTCTATCATTTCTGATCCACTGAGAAGAATTGTAGCATTGTATAGATTTGGGTTGTTCCAAAATCGTTTAACTTGTTAAATTGAAATGGCATGTACGCTGCATTGGAAAGATGAGGAATTTCATCATGAGGTTCCATGAGGTAGAACGTCCTCCCCTCGTCCCCGGATAAGTCCGGGTAAGTGCTTGGTTAATAATTCGACTTCTCGTCCAGCGATTCACTTTTCACCGTATCATATTTCCAACTAGAAAATGTGGTTACGAAAATCGTAGTTGAGATTGATTTTGAAATCTTTAATTTTTATGATATTTTATAGCCATATACAGCTGGTCAGTTTTGAGATCTCAGAGAAATTTGGTGTTTGCTCTATTTAGAGAATTTGATATTTTGATGTAGGCGTAATGTAGACATTTGGATGAAATGCACAGCAAGCGAGTTAGGTTTGCTGACTACTGCAGGCTTTGCATTACGGGAAGCAGTGGCTAATCTTCGAAACAAGTGTTTAAATTACCACGCAAATGTCATACCAGAGATAATTTATGCAACTCTTACTTGTCAAAACACTGCTATATTGCTTATTCTCGTAAACAGTAATTGTAATGTTTTCGTAAATGGCAGAAATGTAGGCTATACCCCTGTGATACGTGACAAAACGGCAAAATCTCTTAAGGTATGCAAACAGAGACAACGGCTTAGTTGTAGAGAATTAACTATGACATAGATATCGATCAAGAATACTTAGATACTAAGCAATAGTCACTCTTCTTTTATGCGTAAGTGCAAAATAAATATAAAGTAAGTAAATAAAAATCATCCTGCATTTTAACTACAAGCTTTGTGATTTTAAATAAAAGTCGGATGACATCGCACAAGGGAAAACACTCTCTTTTTAAATATTAAAACAAAAGATCAAAATTTCACCCTAAAATGACTTCAAAAAGGCTTTAAAACTTGTAAATTGTGACAAGAATAAGAATGAGACGGTTCCTAAGAGACTCTTAAATTTTTATTACTCTACCGACAGAAAAGCTATATAAATACTTAAAAAATATTCTATCCTTGTGAAACGCTCTAAACTGTTCATTTGAATTTTATAAAAGAAATGATTAAACAATGAAATAGATACTAAAAGCTTACTTGGCAGTTTATTCAGTTAAATGTTCAAATCACTGTTGACAAAGGAAGTCTTCTGAAGGTAAAAGTGTGGCAAACTTGACTTTTTTTTTGTTTGTTCTGGGTGGAGATCACTGAATGATATGTAGATATGTGTGTCTGTGTGTTGGTTTTGCAAATAGAGATACGATGTAGAACATCGTCCACCGTTGAGACTCGAATATGCAGAAAATGCATAATTGATGAAGAGTGTTCTTACGTTCATTTTTTTAGACGAAAGGCGTTGTCCTAGTAAATAAACCGAAGAAGCGTTTCGCATGAGATCTTAACTGAAAGATATCATTAATGTATCAAGAATGCATTGGAATTATAAAGTCCACTTTCATCTAAAAATTGATCTTCTCAACGTCATAAGGAGATTAGCCCATAAAGGTGCCATTTATAGGGCCATGGCGTTCCATGGTACCATACTATTATTAGATGTTGTGCATGCACGAGTTCTGTTAATCCTCCGGAAAAGTGTCGAAATTGATCCACGGGATCGATTTTTAGTCATGACTACCTTCATTATCACTATCTTTTTCGTGGATGTTAAAGAGCGTTAATTCAAATACAGATGATGTGAAAATGAGGGCGTTTGAGGGGGTTTTAGATTGTTAAAAAATGGATGTCGGAATGATATTCGTTGCTGTCAAGTGGACGGGACAACTAATCAAACTTCCACTCCATCTAGCTCAAAATCTAAAAAATAAACGTGTAGAAATTTGAAAGTGTCATGGTAGGCAACTCGTTAAGCTTTCACATGATAGGTAGGGAATCTTGATATGACGTATCTTGTATGCACGCGGAGACCTCGAAGGTCATTGGTTCAGTGTGTAAGTCAGTGGAGAGATAAATGGTTTTATGGTGGAAGTACTGAAGGATAACTTACTATGAAAGTGACGGAATTATGGTAGAGAATAAATTTGTTAAATATAAAAAATAAAGTCAGTAGAAGAGCCATTTCTCGAAAAGACTAACCCACAAGCCTATAGACAATCATCTTGATCTTCATTCGTATGTAGAGATGATATACCCATGGTTAATAGAATATTACTAAGAATATTACTTTACTAAGAAAATTATCAAAATTATACTATGTCTGCAGAAACTGGCCTGTGTACGAAATATAGCTGGATACATGCCAAAAGTAAAGAAGGAAACATTGATCAACAGACTCGGGAAGATATTACTTCAAAGTGCCATCCTCAAACGTAATTGGCCTACCTTAGGGATCCTTCGATCCTGTCATCTTGAACGGACGCCTTTTTCGACTAAAGCAACCTGCAGCTCTACACTGTTAAATATGTATATTGTAAAATGTAAATTTACAGAAAATAAAAAAGCATACGACAGGAATACAGAAATGTTATGGTAATTAGTTTCCAGACAAATTCTGTAATTATATCTATGTTTTATTTTTTGTAAATTTAAAGACATTTTTTTACAGTGTATGTAATACAGCAAACTATGATGCCTTCATTGTCTAAAGAGCGAATTGCTTAGTTCTTAGTATGGAAGATACAGTACATCAAAGTTGGGACAACAGTGGATGTGTCGTGTGGAGTAAGGCCACATGTTAATGGAGGAAATCACAACATTCTTTATTGACTTTGAAGAAGACTGTGAATCCATAAGGTATGCCTCCGTGCTGTGAAGAAGATGACGATGTTGGCTACATCCGCTATGACGAATATTGAAAATGGTACCTCTCAGTGTTTTTCTGTATGTAGTTGCCTTAACGTTTACTTCATTGTCCTACAGGAAAATGATAATATACTTTAAATAGTCTCTGGTCTCTGTGGTTATCTTTAACTTTTTGAAATGTAGTTTTTTTTAATGTAGCCTGTATCTTTTAATTGCGGATAAAATTTACCTTTGACATTACCTAATTTGCATGGAAATATACATATTGATGATATTTTCCAATGTTTATCAGCAAAGTTCTCTTTGGAGGATACAAGTTCCAAGTTTCACTTCAGCCAATGATTGGACAGATTTTATATTGCAATAAAGCGACGCCCGACGACCGACAACACTGGATATGGATATATACCCTCTGTGTTCGGAAGCAGCAACCCCAGAATTGATTAAACCCACTTGGTTCAATAACATTGACCTTCAGGTGATGATCTCCTCCTCCTTTCTTCGTTTGGTCGGTTCCATCCTTAATTGGGTAAAGTAGGGTTGTTCAAGCTGTGATCTTTTAAATTTTATTGTGAATAAAGAAAGATAAACTGGTGTCAACGCCGTATCTATACTTGTCTGAACCATCAATGCACGAAGAATGTCAAATTACTGAGTAAAACAAAAAGATATTTTGTTAATGTGTTACATTTGGAAGACACCACATCACAAGAGTCCAAATATTCTATCAATATGCTCATTTAGTGATGAAAATAGTCTTCCACTCATTGTTGTAGAGAATACGGTCGCCATCTTGAACGGAATATTTACTCAAGTGTGACAGCACCTCGTTGACGAAACTTTGAGGTGCAGATTCCCGCAGCTTGACTTGGCTGAGGAAATCTAACAGCTTCACGCCATCTTGGTTTCCATTCTTATAGCAACAAGCGATGTCTGTATTGGTAGCTTGGGTTACGGATTTGTAACTGATCCGATGTTTTTCTAAAATGCTGCAAACGTCGCCGGCGTGGATGCACTTAACGTTTTCAACAGAACACATCATGGGAAACTGCTTCCAGAGTTGCAAGATGTTGCTACGTTCTACGAATGAAAAAAAAAGGTGTAAAAGAAAACGACCTATGTTGGATGTTTCTGTGGTATACGTTGGTAGCATTTCTAACTATGCATTTGTGATGATTACTATCTTCTTTTATCATAAATGACAATCTGCATCGTGAATATGTATACGTAAATTCTCTAAGAACCGATAACTGAAAAAGTGGCACCTATGGTACCAAAATGACATGAATTGTACCATTTACGAGGCATAATTCCTTTCCTTTAAGACCTACTGCTCTGGTCAACTGTAACTTGATAGAGCGTCGGAGACAAACTCCCAGAAGAGTACCGGCATTCAAAAATTAAAAGCAATAATAAAACATACAAAAGAGAATAAACGCGGAGAAAAAGGGAACTGGAATTTTAGTATCTTGAAAAAGGACAGGAGTTGTAAAGTACTAAAACTGTACAGAACTGCGATTTTCAATGCAGATGAATTGCCAATAACAATATAGAGAAAGACATAGAAAAACAAGATGGATTTGAAGAAGATCAACATGAATACATGATTAAAGGTCATGTGTGCCATCTCATTACTGCTCTGCCGTAGCTATTGTGCATCGTTTATCTACAATATTATCTACAATGTCAGATTACTACAGAAGACGAAGTCTAGCTTTAACCGTATTGTATGGCTTGCATCAACCGTATAGGATGTGTCGTGGTGCACTTGACCTCTGCAGATTGTCTATTCAGTTTTGTACAGTCTATTTTGACTAAATCAATCCAAATATACCTTCTAGATAGTTTCAATACGATCATATACAACAGATAGCTGCTTCCATCTTCAAAGGGGTCACCCAGGGATTCTGACCGAATCCTGTCAATGGAACATTCATGAAGCATGCAGTGAGTATAATTACTCTACAGGTTCGCCCCAAAATCTAAAAATGCGATTAAAGGGGAATAATATTTGATGCAAACTAAGATTAAACTCTTCGGCTTTATTTGCACCTGAGTGTGTATGGACAGGTATTTGCCATTTCCTACTTGTCTTGAAAATTGTCATACCTGAAGTTACAGTAATCATTAATATCCCTCCATCGCGAAGACAACTGATTAAATTCAAAATGGCCGATTCTGTATCTGTGAAATGACAGATTGAATGGATGGCGCAAATGAAATGAAACTTCTTCTGATTGCCACCATCCAACAGTTTCCATTCGTCGTAAAATTTCTCCCAGGTCTGCTGCCGCCAATCCCAAACGACATTATTGAACGCTTTTTCTCTCACCAGTTCCTGGAAACCCAAGATGTGGTCTTGGTTAGGCTCTAAAACCGTGCTAGATACAGAAGGATACTTCCTAGATAGTTGCATTATCAATTTACAGTCTAGTTCACCTGCGGGAAACAAGGTAAAACACATGAGGTGGATAAGAGAAGCAGAAAACCTGAAAAGATCGCCTTTTTCATTTGTATATATAAAACGAAACTAATTGAAAGTCGCAGGTTTTGAGGATACGTTATAGCTCGTTAATTTACATAAATAAGTAAATAAATAAATAAAAATAAAAACCAAAGAATGAAACATCATAAGGATATCATCGTGACGATATGATCCATCATTACATTTCAGTAGGACAGTAGGGTCAGTTCTTGATCAGCGTTATCACGATGTTCACAGGGCGAAAAGTTACGATGAGCCTACACCTGACGATCTTGATGGAGGCTCATGTCCCTTGTTACTTACCGCTACCACTACCAACTCCCAGTATTTCCAGTTGTCCTTCGCTGGAGCAGAGGAAGAGTTTGTCGATAACATGTCGAGGAAATTCCGTCTCCGCCCAAGAGGTGAACACCGCCGTTCTCGAGGAATGACGGTTGAATACACGAAAGCACTCTGCGTAATAATTCGAATCACATGAAAAGGATTTCAGTGATAATTCTGTAGAAGAGGACATGTTTCTCAAAAGTATCGTTTGGCAGACTTTACCTGTAAAGAAAACAGACGTTTAAATATGTAAGGCACAACTCATAATCTTGTAATACATGAACGACTTACGTCCATATAATCGTATTAAAAACCTTTCACAATCACTGACGATATGGTGGGAAAAAAGAGAATTCATCAAGAACTTCAGTTACAAAACCATTAGAAGGCATTAAGACCAAAACAAATCATGAAAAGAATCTTACGTCCGGTTAAAATGTCAGATTTTACTTCAAAATCCAGCTGCATAAGAATTAAAGAAAGAAAATGTAAACGAAAAGTCCTAAAGGGATATAACAGGCGAGAGGAAAGCCGGGTAAGCAATTTGTCTTTTTTGTTCTTGATAGGCAAGAAACGAATGTCTTAAACTCGAAGTCAGTCATTCAAAAAAGTAATGAAGTAATTTCAAGTAATTTGTCTTCCGTGTACATGTCTTACTTAAGGAGCTAACGTCGTGATATATAACCCAAAGAATTACAGCTAGATGCAAGCAAGACCTATTTCATTGTGAAAAAGGAAAACCATTATTAAATAATCTAGTGTGAACAAATGCTTACAAACATTTGATCATTGAAGGGCATAGAAACACCACAGAGGGTGAGTAATTTCCGTTTAAACATGGTAACCATGCAGTCCATTTAAACCTGCATTATGAGTTGTACTGGTAATCGCCCGGCCATCTATATTTCCTCTTCGTCAGTGTTTCAGAGAAGAGAACGTAGGGAAAAAGATCACCTGTCACAA
>VJOZ01009344.1:0-13241 GCA_009801055.1 Stichopus horrens | reverse complement strand
CCCCATTCAAACCTTTGCCCCCCTTAGCCTCCCCAGATGGAAAAGTCTGGTTACGCCACTGGCCAAACAAACTCTAGAGTACTAGACTCTGTATACAGAGTCTAGTGCTGGTGTAGTCTCTAAAAGTTCAATGGATGATTGCTTGGGCGGACAAGTGCATGGTCCACGATTTTTTTTTCTTCAGATTTCTTTCCACATGTTAATAGTAAATAAGGACTCTACCTGGTGATCTTGATCTTTACCCTTTTTTCTTTAAAGACTTGGACAGAGACTCTTCGTCCGAGAGGAGTTCCTATTTTCCTATTTTACTTCTAGTCCCTATAACAACCTGTCTAAAATTCCTTCAAATGTGTGGTAAAAAAGGATCACTTTGTATGCTTTGTGATACGAACTACTCTGTATCTTTCGAATTTGCTGTCAATAAAAAACAGAATCACTTGAAAATTTTGCTTTTCCCAGCCAAAATTGTAACTTGTGGTGATGTGTCACTGCCTCACTTATCTCACAAGCAGAGATGGAAATCACTTGAAATGTCTGGAAGATTCGATATATTTCACAGACGGCACCCCTTGACGGCTGCAGACGTTCGAACCCTTAGTTCCAAAGTGGTAAACCCCTCATATGTATGCAGACTGTACAGACGCGACGACACGGTAACTTTTGTGTGCTGTGTCTAACGAAAATAACGACACTATACTAAACAAGTTTTGCTCTCGTTTCTGACGACACAAATTGAGTAGTTACCTGTCGACCATTGGCGTTAGAAAAGAAGTTTCTAACAGTCGAAGCAGTGGGTATCATGGGGAATATATGTTCTTGATTTCACGGGAAACTTCGAACAAGGATAACGGTAGGTTTCCTCACACGCTAACAGTAACATACGTTGTGTATGTATGTAGTGTTATACGTACACAGTAATAATGCAAAGAAGAGCTTAGGTTTGTCTGCGGTGTAGGAATTAGTACAGTTGACGGAAATCAATATCAATCTCAACCATCTGCTTCCCTTGAGCCAATTTATGCGTGCTTCCTTGATTGAATGTATATTGAGTAGCAGTGTAACTATTTTGCTTTGATTCCAACCATTTTATTTTTACGTTTACATGCAAGTCTGTAGCCAGGGCTGGGCCATGTCGTGTAAATTGGTTAGGCACAGGCGTTATGCTAACTTACATTACAATTTACATGTCATTGTTGCTGGCTGGGATAGCGTAATTTGTAAGACAAATATGGGTTAAAGTGCAGAGTACATCAGCCCAAATGCTTTCCACCATGGAACTGGAGTTTGGGTCCATCCACATACCAACAGTTGTTCCGTAATCACCCCATAAAATGTTGATCATATGGTAGGCCTATGTACGCAAAGGGCCTTTGTGTACATAGTATTAGTAGTTAGTACATACAGTGTGATCAGCATTTATTCATAGGTTCACATGATGTCATAGTCCCATGTCTGCCCTCACTGTGCCAAAGTGCGTTCCATGTTAGGCCAACGCAATAGAAAACAAGGAAAATGCCAGCCCTACGCCGAAGATCTTCAGTTCTGAGTGCACGAAATGCAGACTGGTCACTGTGGCATCGTGACCGTTCCTCCACTTGGTCTTCCTCATCAACCTAAAATGATCAAAGTTCTATAATCATTTACTGTAATATGACATCATAATCAAATGTCTCTCCTCACTGTTGCACTGCAATTGTGCCTGCGCTTGGGACAAGTCTTCTTCATCAATCTATACGTGGAAGTGGCTGTCGATGTTGCATTGTTCTCAAGGAGCCCTTTGAGTACATAGGAACAACATTGTATTTATAAATTCACATGACATAATCATGTGACTTTCCTCACCATGGTGCTGCAGCCGTGCCTCCACTTGGGACAGTCTTACTCATCAACCTAAAATGATCAAAGTTCTATAACCATGTAAGATGACGTCATAATCACATGTCTTTCTTCACTGTTGCACCGTGACTGTCCCTCCACTTGGAACTCCCCATCAAGTTAAAATTATCAAAGTTCTATCCATGTGATCTATCAAAATAGGAACACAGTATCATTATAACATGCACAGCAATATACAAGATTATTCCACTGTGACTTGACGATTTTAGGAGAGTATATTCTTCCAAAATTGATCCTGGTATTCTGCAGTTACTCCCAAATATGTTCACTATTTCCTAAAGTAACTGATGTCATCAGTTGTGCCCCTGCCCTTGAATTCATTTAGGTACAGTTGCCTTTGTAGCATCATGAAAAAAGTGTTACCATTGTTGAGATTTATGCTGAATGCTATGACACTTTCAGAAGAAATGACTCAGTGACTTCATAATGGCCTAACTGTTTTACTCTTGCAGTTATTTTTCAGGCCCAGTGTTAGGCCACCTAGGCCTAGGTTAGACCCAAGTGAGCCTGTGCTATAGTGTCACTGTGTGTGTGGGCAAGGCCTGGTGTGTGCAGAGAGAATGTAAAATCCATGACCATACACACACAATAGACTGATAATGATATGCTTGGAATGTTGTACATATTATAGGGTTAGTGTATGTATTACAGGGATGGGGATGTATTTATCTTCAAACATGCAACCACCAAATCCACTTTTGCAGCTTAGTTGGTTATGCTTAGGACCTTGCCTAGGATGTGACTGTTATCTTAACATCGTTGGTTTGATTCCTTTTTTCCACTGCAGGGTTAACTTCTCTTGTTTCTTCCTTAGGTTTTCACAGTTGTCCCTTTCACAGAATGACTGTAGCTTTGTCACATTAACCCCCCCAAAAAAAAAACCCGAAAAAAATCAATGATAAAAAAGTAGACATAAACCCTACACAAACCATTTTAGTTGTCTGATACCCTTGTTGATGTTACTTCTGGTCACTGATTCTAAATTTGTACTTAGTAATGCTAACTACAAATACCTTGCTGCAGTGAAATACACTTCTTCAAATTCTATCTACGACTAGTACTAACAAAGTTTTGCTCTTGTTTCTGACTACACAAGTCGTCATCTTTAGACCATTGGCGTGAAAAGGAAGTTTCTGACAGTGGAACAAGTGGGTATCATGGGGAATATATACTTTTGATTCCATGGGGGGAAAAATGAAAGATTTAGTTTTAGATGGAACAAGCTTAGATCGATTTAGCTTTTGAAAGCAGTGCAGTAGGATCTTTAAAATGGTGTGTATGTCTGGAAGAAGGAAGAAATCACAATTTCTAAACCTGAAGAAAACACAATTTTACCAAACATGTATTTTCTATTGTTTATTAACAGGTACTCTTGACTGTCCAGTGGGATGTTGATTACTGACTAATTGCATCAAGAAAGCTGGTGTGAAGGATGGCATCGGTACACTATAAATTTAAGAGCCAAAACAAATATGACACAGTCATATTTGATGGGCTTCACATATCCCTGGCAGAATTTAAGAAGAGTATTATGGAACAACAGAAGTTAAATCCAACAGAATTTGATCTCCAAGTAACAAATGCTCAAACTGGTGAAGGTAAGTGCATATACCCAATGTAATTGTACTTTGTTGTCATCTATCTCAGTTTGCTTTCTTTTGTTGATTACCTGAGGAGAATGGACTATACAAAAGGCTGCTTCTTTAAATAATGTATACTGCATGGTACATTGATCAAATTTACAACAATTTTAATGATTTGGAGAAGATCAGGAATAAAAGTTCAGGTTTAAAAGTCAATCAGAAGACTTACATCTGCCGTGGCTCTAAGTTCTAGGGTTGGTTAAACAAGTTGGACTGCCAGTTTTCATGTGTTTTGAAGAGAGTTCAGGTTACATGATTTTTCAACTTCTGTCATTCTATTTTAAGGTAAAAAAGAACTGCTATGAGTTTATTTGTTTGGCACTAGCAATGTTTTTCTCAAAAGTTTTGTGCAAATCTCAAAACTCATACGTCAGTGACTGCTGAGGTATCTCTAACTTTTTCTCCATGGCTGTTGTCTTTTTCAAAGTGGAGATGGTGTGACTAATGAAAATAAATGTACGCACAAGATGAGATCGAAATAGTTTTAGAGAGGATTTGGAACAAAGCAAAATATTGATTCAGACATTTTGGCCGTTGTGCCTTAATGTTGCAGATTTTGCATTTCATATAGATTTGCAAAGTATTTAATCGCATAAAATCAGTGGCCACATCTAAAGGTTGTGTGACATGCCTCTAGAAAATAGCGCTCACCTCAACTTTTGAACCATTATTAATGTTTATATCTCCTGTAGAGTACAAGCAAGATGATGCCTTTATTCCGAAGAATGCGTCTGTACAAGTTAGAAGAATTCCTGTTGGTGGTGTTGGTGCCAATATCACTGGGTAGGTTGCATGAGACCCTGTGGAGGGATTTCATATGTTGACATCTGTTAAAAAGAAGTGGAAATTACACAGCTTACTATTTCAGATGACTTCATTCGTATTTGGTCACATCCTGGCTTGAGTTTGGTGTGCATCTTTTGTAAATTCTGCTTTAACGAGTTGATAGAGTTTATTTTGTGATGAGTTTCAAGGTCATTGCTTGCCTTCTAATTATTTCTCATCTTTTTCTGTGCTTACTGAAAATAGGAAAAATTGTTTATTTTTTCTTGGTGGACATAGGTTACCTGTATGGAGCCACTTTAAATATCAAAACCATGATTTGACCTGGTTGTATGGTTACCTTTAACTTAGCCACTCATTGGGTTGGAACAGGGTGCTGTTGTTGAATTCAAAACTTTTAGGACAGTCTAATGTAAGTGGTATCAGCGAAAGTTCCAAAAAATCTTGAAATTGTATTGGCACATCAGTGATAACCAGTGAGCAAATTATAAATGCTGAGCCTTCTGTTTCATTTTTTATAGATTTGCTTATTCATTGTTCAGTTGGTTGTTGTCACCAAGACACTTTTCCATCTCAAACGTTTTCATAATTGCAGAGTGCAGACGCTTGTGTTACTGTTTAATCTGTTTTTCTTGTCTTTCAGGGAGCCAACGAGGGATGGCAGCAGTTCGAAAGCAGTACGTAAGAACATCCAGATTGGGTGATGTTTTCTTCCTTCTCTTTTTTCTATTTGTGTAAATGTGTGATACTTAAAACTTAAAAGTAAATAATGAATGGTTAATTATCAAGTTGATATTGATTCTACATTGCATTTTGTATCTCCTACGGAGTAAGTGAAATATCAGACATTGTTTCAGTTTTAATGAAATACTGGTTGTAACCTATGGTTATCAATTCTATTGCTGTACCTCCAAAGTATTGGCGGTAGCAATATGTTTGTCTTAAATGTGTAGCCGTTACTTACTGATACCATCATAAAAGCATGCAGTTGGTGTCGCATTTTGATGCTCTACCATCCCTGTATGGTCAGCGAATCAAGCAATGGACATTTCGCGGCAGCAGTCTTGTCAGTTCTTGTTTCGCGCCGTGACTGTGATTTAAATGTATGTGGAAAGCGACCTGCGAAAGTCTGTGCAGTGACGAACATCACCACCACAGAGCGACATTTGGCCTGTCCATATCATGATGAACTCCGCTTTAGTTTCTCTCAGTGGCAACATCGGGATACGAATAGTGCGGTGTGATTGGTTTTGCAAATCTGAAATTTTTTTTGTTTCAAGGAACTAAACATACACTGATTTGTTTTACTGTATTTTTGAAGCAATATTGCATTTTTGTTGACTGTTTTATTTGTAAAGTGACAGTGAATGATGGCTTTAGTGAAGATCTTTTAAGTTATATTTATAGTTTATTTATTTATAGTTTATTGATATGTCAGCCTTAGTTACCTTGAGTTTATCGTTTATGTTACCCATAGTTATTATGGCCAATACTTTATTCTGTAAGAACGCTAAAGATACTTCTGATCTCTGATGTGTGAAAGGAATTCTTTTGATGGTATTTGTAGTAAGTTTCCCTGCTTGAGTTACAAATACCATTTAGTATAACCATCTTGTTGAACAGGTTTTTTTCAAGTTTTTTTCGGTGCATCTGTTACTGAAAGATGTAGGCTATATCATTATCTGATGTCCCAGATGTGTTAAACACAGGTTTTCTGATGAAGTTGACTGTCCAGTATAGAGGGTATCACTAGTACTGTTACCTTACATGAAAATCGTTTTTGTTTATGTTTGCAAGCTATCTCTATGTCTGATGCTCTCACGTCATTACTGTGCCTGATTTGGGGCCAAGAAATTGTTTCATGTATACGTATTTTGTATCGTCTCTTTGTATGTAAATATGTTTCCCTAACTAATGGGTCAGTTTCCCAATTGGGTAAGTGAAATTGGTCTGTCTGTAATAGGATGCATTGAAGTGCACCATCTGATGTGTTCGCAACAGTTTAACATATTATGTGAAATACTGCTAAAAAGTAAGATATTGGTTCATGCTTTTTAAGTTGTTTTGAAGTTTTCTACATAAATGGTGATTTGATTTGGGGTTATTACACATGTGTGTTATTTTTATTGTTATTTGGGACATGTACACCTTTTCTTACACAAAGCAGACGTGGTAGTATGTAATTGTCATGACTTTGATTTGAGGTAATATCAAGTAGTTGAACTGTGTATTAGTTCAACAATGCATATTTTTCATGTAATAGAAAAGAGGTTGGACTTAACCATTTAATGACATTTTAATTACATGTACTGTTCATGTTTGGCTAAGTGGTACCAGCATAACAAATTATTTGGAAACCATTAGCTTTAACATTTGTTTTATTTTCACTCAGCCCATTTTGCTCATGGTGGGTTGTGTTATTATTTCAGGTTTATCAGTGTATACTTTCTCATGCACTTTTTTGTTAGATCATTTGCATTGCAAGATCATGCCAAACATATGAGAAGCTCTTGTGGTTCTTCTTTTGATATGAAGTAAAGGAGCCATGGCCAGCATGTGACTATGTGCATGATTTCCAAAGAAAAGTTGAAGCGTGTGCAGTGTCTTTGAAGTAACCATTTTGAGTTAAATTTCAGCAATGTTCATGGAGAAGAAGTTAGGTAGCTTGCTGGTGTTTCGTGATATTTTTTAAAACTTCCTTTAATTTAGAGGTAGTATTTTCCCCACTACTTCTGCACATGATATGCAGTAGACTCACCAGCTATCTGTCTATCACATCTGAGAGCAAGCAATGACTGAGCAATTATCGTTTGTACCCACATATATTACAGGTGTATGTGATGTAAACATTTGCCAATAACCTGGGCAAGGAAGAAGTTTCATTTAAGTTGTTAGGAGGTGCCACGTTCATTGTTTGCAAATGTCACATATTTCGTTGTTGATTGGATGATATGCAGTACACTGCCAGTGTTGATGGTTTTTTTCTCAGATGTTGTGATTGTTAAATAATGAGAAGCCTCTCATGACAATTTTGAGTAATTGTGTTTGTGGCATAAATCATGTGATAATATATTTTACTGAGACAACACAGTCTAATGTCCACAAAGATACTACTGCAACTGTCTTGATGTCATGGTAGCAGTTGAAGTAAAACATCTACTCGATGCCCTACGGCCATACTCACCTACAGTACCACATTGTATTTCTCCCACCATTATATTTGCCTGTATCGCGACAGGTCATCTGTGAAGTGTTGTTAGCTGATTTATTGTCGATAACAGCTAACCTATTGCAGTAATATTTTACCTGAAACAAAAGCAGTAGTCTTATTTAATCTATATAATAAATAGGAGATTCCATTAATCAAAACAATGTTTTCCTGTAAGACAGTGTTTATAACAGCACAAGCACCTGTTCTTATTTGTCACACATTCAAATTGTAGCAATTGTACCCATGTGACGGTCTTATGATGGTTCTTACCTTCTTGGACATACTTGTAACTAGAAAAGCTAACATTGCACCAATGGAAAGTATCATCTTTTTCATACAATTTATTTTTTTTTTGGTGTGTTTCTGTTATTCAATTTGCTCTATTTAAAGTGTGTCACAAGTGTTTGTTTTATTTTGGTATGTAGGGGTATCTCATTACTGTAATACAATAGCATATATGGTGTTATGAAGAGAGGTTGCAACCCAGAGTGTATTAGGGCATACATGAACAACCTTCTTTTGGGGCACCAGTAGTTTTATGCTGCCAGGTTCTGTGGTGATAGCAAATTGTATAGCCAGCATATGAAGACAACCTTTTTGAAGGTATGCAGTTTGCTTTGAAGCTTCATGCAAATTGCTGTAATTTAGATTGTACTTCAATACTGATAGGGATGTTCTTTGAAGGAAACTTCAGGAAACTTGTGCTAGAATGGATTTCAAACATTTTGTGTACATTTTACTATGAGAAAGTGATTTGCCATGTTTAAAGGGGAAAAAAGGAATTTGTTTCACAGAAAATGATCATTTTGTTAAAACTATTATTTGTGGACACAGAATGGTGAATTATTTGAAATGAGGGAGGATGGTCTTTTCTAAAGATATTAATTCAGTTATTTGTTGTTTGAGAATAATTTATTCAAATGATGCATCTTCTGTAACTCATGTTATGCATATTGTTTGGAGGATATGAAAATGGCGTATATTAAAGTTGCTGATTATATTGAGGTTGTGCTTGAGTGTGCATTCCAAGTGAGTGCCATAATTGTTTCTATATAACCTCTCAAATGTTGGTTTACCTTTCATACTTCCCTAATTGCAAAAGGTCAGTCTCTCCATACCATGCAACACTGGTGTACAGTAACTGGTGCATTGCATTTATTGACGGAAAGAATTGGGTTGTACAGAATGCTATACCTGTGCAGCGTTCTCCATAGGGAAGTTGATAAGGGTGCACACACTGGAGTGGAAATAACCAGATCCAGAAATAGCAACCCTGCGATAAAAAATTCTATGAATAAGCTTCACTTGAAAAGTTGACAATAAGGGAACTTTCATTTCAAATAGAGTAAGAAATTTGCACAAAGTGGTATCATTCTACATGAATGATCACCTCAATTATGAAAAGTTTCTGTGAATGAGCTTGAACCACCTCTCTTGTGATTACTCACAAGCCCACACACCCTTTTTGTGTGGTCCCTCCCCCATGAAAACCTGTTAAGATTACTGCTGTGTGTCATAGCATGCATTGACTTTAAATCAGCGAAATGATCGTTGGAGAAACTGTATATTGGCATTTGTTTTTTGTTTTTTTTTAAGCACTGTCAGAATGTTTACAACTGCCTAGTTACCTTGAAAGTTTGTACCATATCACAATTCAATGAAATGGAGTCCATTCACCTATTTGCATATCCGTCATTTAGACTGCCAACTGGAACTTCACTTTTTCCTGATTTGTACATCCAGATTGTACCTGCACAGGTGTCCCACAAAAAGGGAAATTTTAGATGGTATATTTCTGGGTTGCAGCAGGTCATCTGCCTTACTGTACATTCCCCAACCTCTCCCCACTGTCATCAAGTCCTGGTATATTGTTCAGTATGAGTATATAGACAACTACATGGCATGCGTGAATCATATACTTACTTTCACATTTCAGCAATGATGTGTGTACTATGGTGATGTGAGTTGGTACCTTTCTTACCTGTACAAAAGCATTAAGTAACTTTATACTTTATGTGCAGTATGTTTTTGAGTACAGGTTTCTCTGTTATTGGAGTTTCTCCTTTTAACAGACAGTGTGTAACATGCTCTCCACATTTTGTTTCTTGTGTGTGACAGAAGTAATTCTGTCTTGTTAGTATATTTTGTCCATTGTATGGTTGCATTATGGAATGCAAATCCAATAAAAAAAAACTCTTGTTAAACCTTTTCTTATGTTGTGAACTTTGTGTTTACTTCTTCTTGACTTTCATCTACAAAGTTGCTGCATACGAGAAGAGTTGTCGACTCGCTTCATACTTTCCATAGTATTTTGTGCATTCTACAGATTGAGTGTTTATGTGGTAGCCTTAAAATCATGGCCCTCTGTTGGTATCTTCCACTGCTGCAGTGTAGCATGTGTGTCTGACATTGTGCAGCACTTGTTTTTGGTGCAAGTTTTAGTGGTATTGTTGGTGTAGAGTTTTGCTATTCTGAACTGAATAGTTAAAACAGACTATTAATGTAAAAACTGTTTTAATCACTTCTATGCAAATCCATGAGAATGCATAGCAGAGAACACATGAAAACTGTAGATTGCAGAAGCATGTAAGCAGTATAATTTCCTGCTATCAGGGAATGCTCTTAAGTACAGTTGTACGTTAATGTCTGTGATTACGCTTAGAAAATGTTGCGAGTCAGAAGTGGCACAAACCACTGACGATCTGCACTAGTAGCTATTATGCAATATCCTGAATCAGCAAGTCACCTGTTTGTTGTACATGTGCACTCACTTTTTATTCTTGAAAAGTAATGTTGCAAATAAATACTGAGCTGTGGCAATTAAGATGGAGACTTCCAGGGATTGGTACAAACATGTCAAATTTCAGTGAGTAAAAGCTGCAGAACAACTTCAAAAGCAAATTGTTAAGGTACAGTAGGCTCAGGAGTTTAGGGTTCTTCCTTTGGAGTTACAAAGTATTGTGTAGCAGCAAAATGTCTGTTGTTTTTAATGAACTATTATCCTTGAAATTATAATACTGGAATGAATTGTTAGCTTAGGTTTATTGTAGATTGGTCTAGTGAAAATGAAGATTGCGATTTTATCGAAGATCTTGTGTTTCATGAAATCAAGGGGGACAAAAAATATCTCCCAAGGTGTTTGGATAATTATGGATAACAAATTTCCCATACTGCAATACACTAACTTTGGAAAAAGAGAAGATAGTTCGAAAATTTGGACTTCCAAGCACAGTACGGTAGGTCTGCTAACTCTCATACAGTTGGCGTGCAAGTCAACTATTGGTGCAGTCTCACGTGCCTGCAACAAAGCATCAGTTTGTCACACAATGTCTGAATATGGTGTAAAAGATTCCTTTCAAAATGAGGAGGAATTGTCAGGGGTTGGTAACATGTCAGCTATCACAACGAGTTACTTTTCCACATTATTTACAGTCTCCCATAAGCTGACAGTAGTGCAATATGTAGCAGGATTAACATTACCATCGTCCAGCTTAGGCCCATAGCTCCTTCCAACCCAAACTTAATTGTCACAATCAGCGCCCGGAAGTGACGTGCACTGTCACCGGCTAAGGTACATATTCTGTGGAGTGGAACCGTTTTACCTATGCTGCTACAGTATGTTGAAAAGGGTTTCGTGCTGTTAAAATAGACTGATGAATGGATTGCCTAGCATTAGTAGACAGGGTTAGCGGATTGGGTTAGGTGTCATGATTCGTGGAAAGGGTTAGTGGATATATACTTATTTATGCTACATGAATTTGTAACTATTGTTACATGACGAGGTTGGAATAGGCCTATGTTTATTGTATGCATTTTTAAAACACCAGATCTGCTCTCGTAGTGGGTATGGGGTAGGATTTAAAATGCAACTATAACCTTCACATCCTAGGTTCGAAGCCTCCCACGTCCTCATTCTATTTGACTAATAAACTTCTTACACTTCTTCCACAGGATTAACAGTTGTTTATTTCACAGAAAATTCACATCTTAGCAGTGTTAGCACTAAGGAATTCAAACTGGGGGGATTCCCTCTCTAGGAAAAAAATTGGGAGGGATTTTCAAAATCAGAGAGGGACTTCATCCCGCCCATTACATTTTGTTTTATCAAAATAAAGGAGGGACATCATCCCTCAGTTTTTTTTGCGAGGGATCTCCAAAATATGCAGTGGACCCCTGCCATGGTAGCCCTCTGATCCAATTTTGCAAGAGAGGTTGATAGTGCTGGTGCTGCTTACCACTTGCAGTTATGGCAGTGCCTGAGAGTCACTGACATCACTTGCACTTGCCGTCCCTCATCACTCAGCGTTTTTCTTTGACAAAAAAAAAGTCATACAAGCTCATAGCTGACATTTTCCTTCAAGAGTGAAATATGAATGAAGATACGAACACGTGCAGGTATCACCAATCACAAATTACGATCACAGCTTACGATGCAATACAACTGCTGTACGGTGTACATACAGAAGTAACAGTGTACATATTCAATACAGCATGTGTGAGAGTCCAACATGCTGTGCTTGTGTATACGAACAACGACATTTGCAACCCTGGGACAGTGACTGAATAATGGAACGAATCAGATTTGCTGTCTGTAAACACAAGCAGTAGACAACATAAAATAGCCGCGCTGTGAATGGCTTATGTACGATGATATTTGATGTTATAATATCAGTGTTTTTCGATCCATTGAAGTCGAGGCAGCTTTGGAGTTACGTACCGCTCGGCGCTTAGTAAATATTGTATTCTATTGCAATTTAGTGTGTTTCTCAGCTGCGGAGAATTGCATAGGAATTCCACTGCATTAGACTTATGTATGTGCGGGATTCCAAATTTCAGCTGCGTGCATTAGATTTATTTTTGTGTTGGGGCGGACGTGTTGGATTTTCCAGCACGATTTATTTATGCGCGGAATTTGGAAAACAAAAGTGGGATTTCCGCAAACTCGCATGTTAGTGCGAACACTGCATTTTAGCAATACCGAGGAGAGAAAAAAAAATCTCGAAAAATAACCAAAGTTAGGACATAGATGATATACCAAGTCTTTTAGTTGTCTGATACCATGTTGATGTCACTTCCGGTCACCGATTCTAAATTCATACCACAGTATGTCCACCATTCATTCACCACCGTCCAGTCAGTTACCACAAATAGAACACTGCAACTTTGTGTGGTCTCCTAGTCAGTTGCAGGGCGAAATGGTGAACAGCGGTTAATCCTCTGAAATGTGCACAGACCGTTACAGGACAGACCGTTACAGAAATCATGAAAAAGGGGGGTAGGAGATGAACACTAATGTAACAAAGGGATGCATAACCTGACTAAAATTCTTTAGGGGGAAAATCCTGGGAAACGTGGGCTTGTTGAGTATACTTTTAGTGAAGCAGCTCAACTTTTAAAGGGGCTTATTGAGTTGGTTCACATAATTTTTGACATTTTTTCACACCCATTGAGTATTGATCATTGGTAAATAGTCTAAGAGACTAAGAACATATCACACTACCTGAAATGATGGGGTAATTAAAGTGATTGCGTGTGTACTGAAAAACCAAAAAGATAAGATTATGTTTGATCTTAACTTTTTCTTTATTTTTACATGTACATGCAAGGTTGTAGATGAACGGACTATGTCTTTCAATGAAGGAAAATGACAGTAACTACTTCGAAAAGCAACGGGATTGGCATAAAAACAGTAAAAAACAGAAATCACA
>VJOZ01009340.1:0-11943 GCA_009801055.1 Stichopus horrens | reverse complement strand
CGTACCAGAAAATTCTTTTAAAGTCATCGTCATTTTCCTACACCTTTCAAAAGAACCGCCCGCTCCCCTTCCGTCCGCTTTGATCATAACGTTTTCCCTAACCTTTGGTTGGAATTCGAATGATTTAAAATGGATTTGTCGAGTAGTATGAAGTGCCCCAGCACTTGAGAAAGACATGTCTGCGTGTAGACCTTCGATATCTACGAAAGAAAAAGTACAGTTGGACTTTTAAGCAGCGGGAGAAAGAAAAAAAAAGAAAAAGAAGGTTGGATATGACGAGAGCAAGGAGGCTCCCAGCCTGCTTCTTGATGAGAGGTAACACATGGCTGCTGCTCAGTGGACGGATAAGAACATCCACACGGCGTATAAGTTTCCGTCAGACGTCCCGACGATGAGTCAAGTTTGTCATTTATCATTTTTACGACTGTGGAAATTATTCCACGAGCTGAAATACGGCCCTTGTTAGAAGTTTCTTGGGTACCTACCAAGTAACAAAACATTTGGGTTCCTACGGGAATCGTTAACCCTTTCGCTGTTGGGTTGACTTTGGCTTTAGTGAGCAATAACGTTCCAAGACTTCTTTTTTCTTTCAGGGGAGGGAATCTTTAGAAACCTTCATTTAGTCACTGTACTTTTTCTTGCGGGATAATCACGGAGGTAATTACACACTTTTTCGTTCTATGTATTTTTGAATGAAAATGTTTTATTTAAATGAAGAAAGTACTTTTAAGTGGATCATACATTGCTTCGCCCCTGTGAGGAAAACAAGAAGTTTAAAGAAACGTCAAAGGAACCCCCATATGTACTGACATGAAAGGAAACAGAAAACAAAGAGACAAAAAGGAGAAGGTCAAAAGGGCATAAAACTGCAGTAATTAGACATCAGAAAAAAAGATTGGCTTTTTCCCCAATTCACTGACTGTCCATTGACTGTCATAGCTTTTAAAAAGTGCAGTTTGCTGCTAGGATAAAACTGAGAGAAGATAATTGGAAGAAAGTTTCCAATCGTGTTTTTTTTTTTTTTTTGCAGAAAATGTTCCAGAACTGTAAACTAGAGTTTACTGAAATGTTATGACGAAGTCTGATTCCTTAGTAAATAAAGGTCCAGCCAAAAATTACTTTTGCGCTCTCTTTTTGGGGGACCTGTTTCACTCTGGGCAAACCATAAATTCAGAGATATCTCGTGGTAGGTTACACAAGTTAAACTCAAGACTTTTCATTAAATTGGGTACCCCAGAAGTGTCGACGGGCGTTCCGAGGTGAAACTGGAGGATGAAAAAGCCAATGTGTGACACTTTTAACTTTTCTTTTACTTCTCCTGGTCTGGAGGTTAGGTTTTAGTGAGTTTTGTCCCGTTCGGTCTAACATAGGCCTATACTAAAACTGAACCCGCTGATGGGAATTGATGATTGTTGAGAGGGTTTACACCTCGTCGGAAATACTTTCTTTGGAAACATCACTTAGGTTGCCAATCTTTGATCCTGAGGTTGCAATTGGATGCCTGCTTCGAGAGAACATTTTTCAGCACCTGCATCCCCCCTCCCCAACCCTTGCACTCCAGTCCCAGACGTTCAAGTTAGCATGTTTGATACCGGCAAATGCTTGAAGATAATGTTAAACCCGAGAGGCTTTTCTCCGGGTTCTGGCAGATAACTGCGAGTTATTGATGCCTGCAAAAGGGTCGTTTTCGCAACTTTAGTGCGAAGCCAATCAAGTATTTTGGCACTTGGGCCTTACAGCCAGTGTACAAATCCTATACAAGTCTGTGATCCTTCGATCAACTTGAGGTTGGCGGGCCTTGTCGTAATAATTCGCAGTGACTTTTCACTTTGGAGGTGGATAAACTTTTGGCTAGTAACGTTTTGACGTCCTCCGTTTGTTTGATAGCATTCCTCGTAAAAAGTTTGCAAGCCTTTAATATTCAGACGCCAAGTATTTTGAAGTGATTCTGGCGGCTATCAGGTATAGTAATAAAATACAATTGAGAGGCGGCCTATTACCACACATTAAGGCCCCAGGGGTGGCACTAGTAAATTAATCGTTTCCATCACTATGGTGTAATGAAAAGATTCCTTCCCATGTCATTGAACAATATCGTCTGCGTGATAGTGTATTAAACCGAAAAGTATCAATTTAAACGATACCGATATTGGCGAAGTGGGTCGTTAAACTAGTCAAGATCCACGGTCAAGAAAATTTAAATTGTCTCTCGGTAAAACTCGTAAACTGCACTCACCTTTTTGAACGTGAACTTGAAAAACAAACGTTATCAGGAAAGTTCTTTTTTTTTTGTTGTTGATTTCCTTTTATAAGTGGTCATCAACAATTGACAATGTGGACGACCGTGGTCAGAAGGCCATATCTTCTTTATCTTTCAAGGTCTAATTTTAAAGAAGAGCGTTCGATGTCCTTTATTGCCTTACCTGGGAAAAGAAAGCTACCCGTGGTGTACTTACACAAAGAGATAAATGAGCGTTGCCTCGGACATATCGTAGACTAGAGAATTAAAAATGTTGAGGCCGCAGTATTCTTATGTCAACTCTGTTTCATTAAATCTTCAAAGCAAAATGGATTGGCAGCCTCTACCGACTTCAGTTGGAGCTTCTTCTTTTTTTTTTAACTAAATTGAACCATTTTACCCAATTATACTGGTGTGGTTTGTGTGAGGTCATACCTTTCTTATCCTCTTCATGAGGTCGCTTGTCTTGCATTTAACTTTTTTTTTACTTTTTGTAACAAAGTGATAAGTAGTTAAATCTGTATAGACAAGCAAAGAAGTTCATATTTCGCCTCACAACGTAACGATAAACTCTCAAAGAGCTTTCACACCTGAGAATATGTTTAGCAATGATTCGTTAGCATTACTAAGCCTTGTTAGCATTTTCTCAGTATTGTATTGTCAAGGAAAGAATATAAAGGTAACGGCAATGTTGTCTTAATGTATGTACCTTTGTTGTCAGATTCACTACAGTCAGCAACTTGATATGACGTCATTGCTCGTCCTCTTATCAGAACCCTGGTCTAATTTCCACGTAACGTGCAACGTTTGCCAAATTTCTTATGTACTTCCTCCTTTTCATCAGTATAGTTTTGGACTTTTCGTTCAGTACGTGATGAAAGGTTGATTCGATTCCCGTAATCAGCATTATAGTCCCACAGTGTTATAGGCCTGCCAAAAATTTTATGGAACGCCAAAAAGGATACGTCGTCTCATGTTTACTTCGTGAGTAGGCTTCTTTATGAAGTGACAAGTTGCTCGTGGCGTTGCCCTTGACATCTGTAAGAAGCCATTATAATTTGTCATCTGCACCCGTACCTGACGCAGAGTTCACTGTAAGCCTGTATAGTTCATTCACTGTCTTTTTTTGTGTGTGTGAATATTCTCGAAGTCAAAAAGTATACTTGTCCAAACTGAATCGAAATTCTTCCAGACTTCAAGAAAACAGCCGTAAAGCAGACGGGATTTTATAATAAGCAGCTACAATTAAACAAACACCGGCAATTAGCGAATATCTAGATATCTGCTTTCGGAAAATATGTCATCACAGGCTTGCGGTGGGTTAGGCGTTTAGTAAAAGCTTAAAGCGCAGTTCACGCCATCCAAGCCTCATCAATCGTCGAACAATCCTCAGAGGAGGAAAGCTTCAAAATGCAAAGTGTGCAATCGAATCTAGCGAGGGAATGCTCTTTACAAATTGAACTCGATGTTTCTTGACTTTGGTCGCAAACACCTAGGACGTTCCTTTTTTCGTTGTAAAATAGGACAAACTTGAATATATAACACAATAGACAATGTATGTGTATACGCATTATCATTTTCACTTCTGAACATTCGTAAGTGAGCTAACGTAATATATTTTCGTCTCACACGGGTATCCCTTCACTATCTCATTGACAAAGGTTTCTGAGCTAGTGCAAAATGATCTTCCACTTCTAGTAATGTATATGGTCCCTCCCGCCTCCTCTGTAAGAGTGAGGTGCAGTTACGTCAAAGAATAGGCTATTAGTTCAAAGAAAAAGCTACTTCAGCGAAAACGCGTGATCGCAAATGGGACCATTTCGCTTCATCATGATTTTGCATCATTTTTGTGACCAAATAAAACGAATCAGATGAAGGGATCTCATTGAAAAAAATACATAAAAATACCCGAAACAGCAATTAAATCAACAAAGAAGAGCAAATATCGTTACAAACAAAGTGCAATGAAACAACGATGTTAACTCAACTTGCTTTGGACTTTGGTTCTTTCTCAACACTGTGACCTTAAGATTTAGCCTTCAAATGAGGAACGCATCACTCAGTTCTGAGGTATGACGTGCGAAACTTCATGAAGTTTGCAGTTTGCACCCACCGAGTGATTTCGTGCACTATTTTGCTGCCGCCTATCATCTGGCATGGCGGGAAGCCTCCGTATATCCAATATTGACTGATGTGCAGACAGCAATTTTCGCATAATGCGAATTAAACTGATAGGAAAAATAAACAAACTCCACGCACTTAATTCACCGTCGGGTATGATTTATATTTAAGGACCACGCCACATTGCCCATACCATTAGTAGGTAGCGTAGGCATTCATAGCTGTTCTGCTGTGATGCACCGCCTTATGTATAAGGCAGATAGAACTTCTATGATGAGCTCATTTACTCATTTATGTCAGTAACGTTCAATTAAGGCCTGTTTCTCCTTCCGAACCTTTTTGGTTCTCTTTACTTCTTGTTTCCATGGAGGCTATTTTGTGTTTTTACCGTATTTCGATGTTCAATGCGGAGGTTTTAGACACACTGATAACTCATGTAGGTGCATGAACGTAAGTTATTGAGTAAATTAAGACCGAAATGCCTCGGTTGATGGGGACGAGGAAGGGGAAGAAGTGTCTACAAAGTTAAAAGATTTAAACAGATTCAATCTGGTTGTATTAAAAAAGTCTTTGTACGTATTGAACAGTGCCTTACAGTAACTCCCATTAGATATGTCTAAACATTTCTGAAAATGTCAATATTAAACCAGGTTTTCAAGTCCTGATCGCTCTTCAGTATACTTTTGAGGCGGATCACGTGTAATTATGCAGTACAGACCCACGTGCAAAATAGGCTACTCGTATAGTAGGCTATACTGGGTTGTTTAGGCCTAAACCGCGACATACAGTGCTATTCCATTGTTATATTCCCTCTTTTGACATCTGATGACATGCATTTAGGATAGTGGATGTGTTTCTCGCTGCCGAACGGAGGAACTTTAAAGTTTCATCCCGGATTATACTTAATCCATACTTTCTGACAATCTAATTCCTTTGTTATTCTTGACAAATTAGTCACCGTGGGACACATGGGCTTCCGCCCTCTCCGCAATAACCCTTCCATGAAAAACATACATAGCCTTTAACTTTGCCCTTAACGTCGATACGAAACACACATACGACCTAGAACGACATTAAAGTTTACTTCTAAACAATGAAAATATTACACGACAAGAGTTGAAAAATAACCGTGACTCTCAGTTGGTTTATATTCAAAATGTGTGCCACCCACCCAAGCACACATATCATGTCAACTTATACACACATAAACAATGCTGGAGGCCTATAGTAGGCCTAATGCATGGTTGCATATAGGCCTACCTACTTTCTTTCGTTACGTGATAAACTTGCCTTTCCGATGGCAAAGGGAATGCGACTGAAAACTAGGTTGCACAGCTTGCTAACTGCATGAGCGTCTTTGTGCAAAGTTATCTTGTCCCTTGTCCAGGACGGTACGAGTATAGCTTGAAAAATCCTGAGTTTTCGTTGTTTCTTATAAAGGAACAACAAGATCACCCTAGTAATGAAACTTTCGTTGTTGATCGTTGCAAACATTTTGGTGAGGGTAAAACAGAGGAGGCATTCAGAATAAAGAAGATATTTTCAAATATTCTAGAAGTAAATCATCATTTCCGTTACTTTCTTCTTCCTTTATTTTCCAGCAAAATCTCCGACCGATCAAACGGGATTTAAACTAGACTTGAATGCAAAGCCACGCAAGGAAAGGACGGCCTTTACCAAGGACCAGATCCGCGAACTAGAGAACGAATTTGCTCACCATAACTACTTGACGAGGCTACGAAGATACGAGATTGCTGTAACACTGAACCTCACAGAGAGACAGGTAAGCCTTCCTTCCATTTAAGTGAATTCTTTTGTCCAGATGCATCGTGTAACCAGTGATAACGCGATTCAAAATCTCAGAGACTTCATTTTCTGGGTCAAGAGGATGTAAGGAACGAACTTAGTTTGCTTGTTCAGTGAAAAAAATGATTGGCAAGATTTAAGACCATTCCTTTATGTGACCCTGTACTTCTGCCCCGACCCTGCCGCGAAATTCCCGTCCCTGTGGATAGATTAAGAGCGTTGCGATTCAATGAAATTATTGGCAGTATATTTCTCAACGAAAAAAAAAGTACTTGCCAGAACTGTAAAGAGGGACGTGTCATGCATGTACACCACGCATGACACGTCTATTTGGAAGAGATAAATGTGGTCCTGTTCCCTTTGCGCTTGTATACACAGCATATATAGGCCTAGGGAGAGAATCATGCGCGTAGTTAGCATATGGAGAGAATCATATTGATCACAATATGTAGCTGTGTAGTCTACTTTTGTGATTGCCTAGTAAGTGTAGGTGGTTGTGAGAAAGACTACATATTTTTTGTGGAGGTTCCCCAACCTTTCCGTTAAAGCCCAGGGAAAAAACATAAAATATCCTACAAAGATTATGAGTTGAGTCACTAAATACAAAACTTTGAAGAACAATATTTTCTCATTTGACGTAAAAGAAACTTCAAATTTTCCTGTCTTTGTCCCACTCTGAAGAAAACAAAAGATAAAAAAAAAATTCTGTCGACTTCGTGGACCTTATGGTCAGAATTTCTGGTGTCACTTTTTACTCGTAATCGTTGCAGATTTTTCTATTCCGGGGCCAAAATCGTCCCGGATACCCGAAGTCCATTGTCGCTCGGGTACCCGGGTAGATGAAAATATAACTTCCATCAGGCTACGAACACGTTTTAAAGTTAACATACGATATTTTGCTTTATAAGTTAATATATCACCGTGTGACTAACTCGTCCAAGCATGGCAATGGCATGTTTTAAGTTAGAAAAAAAGGTTTTTCTTGGACACACGCCGTTGGTGAAACTATGGACCTTGAGTGGCAATTCAAACCCGGGCCTTGGCATCGTCGATCAGGGTACCCGGGTACCCGATGTGAACACTAAACTGTCTATGGGTCTTTTGTATCTCACCCTCCCAATTCATGTTCAAAGCGAATGATACACATACATACATATAGCACTACGCATGTGCGCAAATGTTTGACAGCAGGACATGTCCTCACGCGACATCAGTGATAAGTTTTGTAGGAATAAGTTACGTTAAAGTGCTGCTACATATAGGACGGTTTCCCTTATTACTAGGTAACCGACCTTTACCGTGTCCTTAGAGTGACCTGGAATCGTACAAATAAACCTACATTTGCTTCTTCCGGTTTCATAAAGTTGAATGTCAGGTGCTTGTGAAAACACTTTCCTTTCAAGAATTACATGTCATTTAATAAACTTTGTCAGTCACAATCTTAGTTTTTGAGGTTGCAATACCATACGGCTCGAATAGACCGCTTGCACGGTGCAATTTAAAAAAAGATAAACTTACTACTTATCAGGTCTTATTATTATATTTCAGAAATTCTGAAAAAGTAGTCATTTGGTCCTTCTCCCCTCCCCGCCCAAAATGGAGACCTAAGAGAATCTGATTGTGTTTCAGGGAAATTGTAGTTATCCCGGGGACGCGGAGAGACCGCCACAGTGTAAACTTCTACCTGCGCATATACCGAAACAGAAAGTTGTTAACAATTTGATTTGCATTCACAGGTCACCCATAACCTTTACAATTGGTATAACTCGTGATATGACAAAAATAGATCGCAAATAAATAATCGGTTTAATCTCGAGCAATAGAAACAAAATGTCAGGAAATAACATTGGTGTAGATACGTCAGTGTTCGGATATGGTATATCTAAGATTTCTTCCCTTTCTGGGTTCCATGTGGTTTCAAGAACCTGCCACATCGCAGCCCTACAGGAAACCTGCACACCGGTGTTTCGTACTTTTTTCGAGAAAACTGGAAATTATTAAACACTGAAGGTGTTTGAGTGGACGTATGAACGTGCCCACAGAGAGTAAGAAAAATGGTGAAAGAAATAAAAAAAAAGAAGAAAAAAAAACCGTCCACATTCCTTCAACAAATCAAACGTGAGTGCATGCGGTAGGCCTATATCTTGTACGTGTATTAGAATGAGACACGTCTCTGAGCGACTGCCTTACAATTTTAGGAGAAAGGAGAGTAGCATAAGACGTAAGGCGCAGATGACAGCCAAATGATAGGTGGCAATATTTATCGCCCCCCTTCCCTTCACCACTCACCTACCCCTCCCCCCTCACTTCCTGCACATCGCGGAAAAGCGAACGAAAAGAATGGGAGCGTGCGTATTGTTCCATATCTGAAAGAAAACTATACAAACCTGTCATTGTTTAAAACTATTGTTTATCCAACAAACATGACCCCTGCCACGAATATTTTGTGCGGTGTATTGAACACTCTCAATTTTCCTCTTGTTGTTGTTTGTGTATACAATACATGCAAGCGGATGATAGTTTTGGCTTTATTTATAGATGTACATGAATGCCAAGTTAATAAGATCAAAGATCAACAGGGGTTCGTTCACCTCACGATGAGGACTTTTCCTGTCTATGTTTATTGTCTTGATGTTTCCAGTTATGACCTAGGCCAAGGATACACGCGGAAATTCTTATTTGCCAAACGCCGAATTACAAATGGCGCTGAATCTGTGTCAAAATAATCCCAGGATAAAATCGGTCACGCTTTGATTGCAGAGAAAACAAATTTGGTTGATATAATAGGTCTCATTTAAACACGGGATACATTTCACATCTTACAATACATACACATTACTGACTTGAGCAAGTAATCTTTTTGTACTATACACCAAAACATTACACACTGGCACGCGGTGTGAACGACCTGAGGCGTGTCTTCATTGCCTCACACGTAACACTGTATATCTGCGTGTTGTTTTCATAGCCTAAATGTAGACATATTTATACATGCGTATCAGACCTATCTGTGGTTTGTAAAGCCCTAACGCACTGGCGCGGTAGCACTCGCAATGCAACCTTGCAAAGATGATCAGCCTTGGCTGATTATGTTTTAATCTAGTTACAATTTCAACAGTCGTGTTATAGTGACTGTGTTTTTACAACACTTAGAGCCGCCTAGAGCCATTATCCGGTCCAGGTTGCAGAGCACGAAAACGGGCCCGTTCGCAATGAAGTCACAGGGTTCATACACTTACTCAGGCGCGACACAAAGAAAAAAATTGTACGGGGATGGTCGGGAATATCCAACGATCCGTCAATGGTCAACTTCGGTAAGATGACGTCACCAATCGGTATAAGAGTAATTACCATTTGTTCATTACGAGGTCTTGTGCGATAAATATCCGTGGCTAAATTCGTTTACCCCTAGCGGATACCTTGTGCATCCTACATTTATCTTGCCAAACTCAGTGTCTAAACTGTTCAGGTTTTCAGGTCATTTCTGAGTGCAAATTAAATTATTTCACATTACAAGTAAGTAATAAATACTAGTAGTTTTATGAAACTTTCGTTGAAAGTGAGTGGCACATTGGTTGAGAAAAGACAACCCACGCATCCATTGCCTTACATTCAATAGATGTGTTTGGTGATCCGGTATAAAGTCAGTAGGTGGTATAAAGTGAGTAGGTGTCCCAGTTACTGCAGGCAGTCTAACGGGAGATGTTCCGCTACTGTGACGGCCAATGGAGCTTTAACATACGAGTTTCACCCATGTAAACAAACAACGCACAACGCTGCTCCCGTAACCGACCACGCGCATGGGTAGACCTATATACTGAGGAGTGTTTCCGCTTTGAAGTGTGAACACTGCATGATTCTTGCATATCATCCATATAGATACATATACTCAGTCCATAAGGTTCCAATCTCTTGCTTTCAATACCTTTTTTATTACATTGTGCCCTTAAAGTGTACAGTTTGTATGGTTTCCTAGTTCAAAGGCCCACTAGTCACGCATCTATAATATCGTTACACATTTAGATCCGGGTGTACGTGGGCGGCTTTTATGTCAGCGGTTCCTTGAATTTCATGGTACATGACTAGATACAGCTCAATGGTCGGAAAGCTTTCTCAGCTTGTCGAGTCTGATCCAACTGTTTTCTTTTGTGTGCAGTTGATTAATATTTTTAAAAGTGAGAATGATTGCGGTTTCGTTTGCTTTTGTTTCGTTTGCTTTTGTTTGTATTTATTTACAATTTTTTTGTAGTCTCTTGAGGTACTTTGTTACGAGGTATTTTCTAAATGATTTTTCTAGGAACCATGCAAGAAAAAGGAAGAACAAAAACTACACATGTGTATATTGATAACGTCCTCTTATCAATTATTTATTTATTTGCTAATTTACCTATTTATTTACAGGTAAAGGTTTGGTTCCAAAACCGTAGGATGAAGTGGAAGAGATGCAAGGGAGCCCGAGAAAAGGAATTGGCAGAAAAGCGACTGCAAGCGATGGAGGCGAAGTTGGGACTTCCACCCGGTACCTCAAACGCTCTCAATGTCAACAACACGTTGCCTGGCAACCTAGCAAACACGACGAACGAACCCGACAGCGCGGATGGTAAAAATTTGAACAAGGCACGCTCAATGAGTAACGGAAGCGCAGACAGTTTCGACTGCGAATCCGACAACAGTCCTCCGGGGTCGCCCCCATTTCACGGCGAAATGTGAGCAGCTAATTCATCTCGGAAGTGAAATTAGACTGAAAAAAAAGAAAAGACACAGACACGTCGGAGGTTATACATAAGTTTTAATTCAGTCTAGAAGGACACTGAAAAAAAAAAGAAATCGGACTTTCGGGGGCCCGTGAGTCTCCAAGAGCCGTACGTGTATTGTGCTATTGTTGGTGCACCGCAAGTTCTAGCAAAAGGAAGTCATCAAGTTTTTTCTTCTAACAAGCCAAACGTTTACACCCGTGGACTTGTAGTCAACCAATCATGTACCTACACGCCGGATTGATCGTCCGCGGGGTACGTGAGGGGTTTTTCCTGAGATATTTAATACAGCAAGCAGTCGGGATTTAAAATTTATAGTCGGATTTGCAATACATGAAAATATAATCATTTTTCCATTGTTTTTTTTTTCTTACGCACTATCAGAGAAAAATGCATACATCTATGTTTCCATTTTATTGTCAGTGGGTTTTAGGCCTATTTTTCTTTTTTGAATCAAGAATCAAATAGGCTCGAAAAGGTCTGATTCCAATTACCAGAACCATGCTTAGAAATCTTCCACAATTTCTTCCACAATTTCATTGTTACTTTTTTTCCGTGATAAAATGATCAGTTTGGCTATATGGAGTACATGGAAACTTTCATTGTCTGAGCGGGAACATTGGTATCATAAATGTATACATATAGACATGTAAAGAGTCTTCAAAGAAAAGAAAAAACTTTTGGAAGAACCTTTGTACTCCGAACTTGCCGAGAATGATTTTTGTAATGATGGTTAATTAAATTGGTAATGACTTCTGGGATGCTTACAAAATATTATTCTTCCAAAGTTACAGTAGCTGTCTTTTTCTGTCCGGTAATAAACAAGAAAACAAAAGCACGAGAGAGAAATGGGGAGAGGTGGAGAGAGAAAAAGAATGGTTGGCAAGATGCTTTCAGGTTACGCCAAGAAGATAGGCCTATATACTATATTACCTTGGTGAAATTCTAATAATTTATTTTTAATGTTTGGTTAATGACATGACTTTTCACTCATTTTTGTTTTTCTTTTATACTATATTCCGC
>VJOZ01009329.1:10489-40487 GCA_009801055.1 Stichopus horrens | reverse complement strand
GGGGAGGGAGCCTGATAGCAGGGGATAGTAAAATGCAGGGGGTAAAAGGCAGCAGGACAAATGACGAGAACGAGAGAAGTACGTTGGGAGGAGAACAAGAAGGTGATAACTGATTTCCTTCCAAACCCCTCTTATTTCCCCCCTCTTTCACTATTGGCTATTTAATGATGCCAGACGACCATTACATCTAGTAATGTTCGAATGACACTTGGATTACTATGAGTATAACTGTACATATAGGATGGGCACTCCTCTCATGTGCACTGATACATAAATTTATCAAGAGCTCCAGGGGTTTTAGTGCATAGGCAGTCGGTTAACAGAGTGTCCTTGCGACAATTTACAAAGATATTTAGAAGTTACTGTACTTCAAGATGAATTGCTTAAACTGAACTTTTATGTCTCTTGTGGACAGCATTCAATAAGCTTTAATGGAATTTTATTTTCCAGGGAAATGAAATTTGGTAGACAGGATTGGGGAGAGGGTGTGGTTTGGGAAAGGGATGTAGATGTATGTTTCCTTAGGCACCTGTCCTCTGTAGAGTGTGGATGCTTTTCTCTGTAAGACAGAGAAACTTGTACTCTTGTACATGTACACTGCACACATAATTTGTGATCATAAACAAAGTTTGACCTAATTGTTATCATATTACCGTATATACAGTACAGTAACTTCCTCTTCCACGATCATCCCTACCCAACCTACAGTATGTGATCCCACCCTCATCCAACACACTCCCACACCCACCCAACATGGATTTTTACACTGACATTAAAACAGACTCAGAGCATAGCACAAATTTGATTGATAAGCACGTAATTGCAGCTATAACACACTAAGGGAAAACCTGTCACTGTTTACACAGATTACTCGACAGGAAATTCAACAACATTTACGCCAAAATAGCACCATAAAGAAAAAAAAAAAAATTAATGTCAGTAAACAGATTCCATATGCCACCGTTCTTCATAAACCAGACAGCGAGGTGATAAAAAGAAGCTTTTTTTTCCAACCCATCTTCTGTTTTCTTTTTCCTCTACCATTTCCAACTTCCTAACGGTGGCGATGAAGACGGCAGCTTCTGGGGTAAACTCTTTACCGGACAGGTCCGATAGGTCGGCTGCACTTTAGACTTACTTACCCGATAGAGGTTATCACGCAAAGGAAGCCCATCATGCAGATTACTTACACACCAAATAACACCAGCAAAATAACTAATCTATGGTTCCTGATAATCTTATAATGTAATTTAAACGTTGGGCATGTGCTATGCAAGAGATACTGAATGTTGGAAACACAAGGCAACCATCTATTAGTGTTAGTGTAGTAATATAAAGAATGTTGTTAACACTCACTCGTTGCCATCGTCGGTTGGGAATGTCTGACTCGCATTTTGCCCTGCATACATTTTACGTGTAACAGCATTACACGCAATAACCAGACACGCTACACGCTACATGCATTTACTAGGTACAGGTAAGTTTACTCAAGAAAAAAAAGAGGGCAATCCACAGTTGCATATCTCATCGCTATCGGTTGTTTTTCATCCCTATCAGTTGTTTCACACCCATGCATGTTATCATGGTCGTGCTCAGCACATGCTTCATACACAGAGTAGACATAACCTAGACACATCTGGCCATGGCGTATGCTTTTCTGTGTGGAAAGTTGTAAACACATCAGAGTATTTTCCCGCATAAATGCCATGTGTGTCAAAGATCTTCAGAGCTCCTTTGTTCCTCAGATCAGTGCGCTGCAATTCTGGGCGTTTTATGACAGCTGTAAGAAGCGCGTCTCGGTCGAATATTTCTCGCACCGAAACATACCCTACTGTAAACATCGACCTCCTTGTCTAGGATAAACGATTACTGAGAAACACTGAATGAGGATATAACCAAAGCATGGAAAATGACAGTTTTATCAAACATAATCATTCAGGCCAATACATGGCTACATAGGGTGAAACAATAAGTCGCATGAGACAGCAAAGATGTAAAAAGTTATGTCGACACCTGTGTACTACCAGAACCTACTGTACCCTTCTGTATTTGTGCTGTAATAACCGTGACCTTTAACCTATGATGTCATCTATCGGGCAAACACTATATATCATACTAAAGGACCATACGACCACTTTTGAAGTTACCATCATTTACTGACAAGAGGGAAGTTGTGACACACTTTTTCAAAACATTGACCTTCAATTTCAGTAGGAGACACAACTTCACAACTTCACAACTTTTCAGTATCAAATCTGACCTCTGACCTTTGAGGTCAAAACACATAACCATGATTTGTAGATAAAAGCTTGTACACTAGTCATATATTGGTCCTATGAAAACAGTCATTTTAAATTAAGAAATACAGCAAAAGTATTTTACTAATTTGAAGTCTGATCTTTTAAAATTATTTTTTTTTTAACTTCAGACCATGGATCACCTATCTACCTACTTTGCCGTTCACTGGCTTGTCTAGGAGGAGTTGCAGGTGCAAATTTTGGAATTTTCTTTCACACACACACACACACGTCTTCAAATAGTTTGACCCTTACCCATATAGGGGTATTCTGGGTCACTTACTTTAAGTAACATACCAGGTTAGACCTCCCACATATCAAATAACAACCACACACAATGTTACCATGTTACCATGACTCTAACAGTTAAATGACTACAATATATCTCAAATCATTACATACTGTACATTACATGTAAAGGGATGAGATAAAAAATATTGTTTTGTTCTCTACCCCTTATGTAGTATATGTGTATGAGTTTTCTCTCAAAATTCACATTCTCCTCGCTTCAAACACACTACTGCATAACAGTGTGGAGTCTGCTCTGCAGGTTTGTGAAGGGTTCTCCATGTTTGGATTTCAAACTCTTTCGGGCTCACACCTTCTTCAGTATGCAAGATTCGGGAAAAATTCATGTGTACAAGATCGACCTTTATGTAACGTTCATGAAGACGCTGGTTGGTGGTTGTTCAAAGATTATATCCAATGGCACGGTTTGAATGCAGATTATAAAGTCAAGTCTACACAGGTCGTTTGCGTGACGGCAAATTCCCCTTCATCCCCCGTTACAGAGTGATACCCGTCTATCAGGTGATGTTAATGTAACTGTCTGTGACAATTCTTCACGTAACAAAAGGCTTACCAAAAAAATAAAAACTTAAAACGAAAACCTTCACCGGCGGCACTAAACTGAGAAAGCACAGGAAATCCACATATGCAACACGGAAACTGACGTCACCGGAGCAAATGTTTAACAACAGTTTGCCACCTTCTTCTTTTTTCCAATGTGACATGGTATGGTTTAACCTTCACAAAAGTACAGGATTATTTATAATGGAGCATCACTAGGAAGTCAATGTACTTTTATTAGAGACACACGTCGATTCACCTGAGTTGCCGGGGTTCAGTTTGTGACTGGAGTGGCAAGGCCTCCAACTGTAGCTCGGCTGTGGCAGAGTACCTGAATAAACATCCAGGCTTTGGTCTCCCCAAGCCTAGAGTTCACCTGTTCAAGGATATATCCTGGGATCATTCTCATGTTCTCTTACAAATCATGATCCTCATCAAAGGAATATAATCCTAGCTGTAAGGATGAGAAAATAATCCTACCTGGATGGGAGGGAAAATAATCCTACCTGGATGTGGGACAGAAAATAACCTTACGTGGATGGATCCGAAAATTATCCTAACTGAAATGGGAGTGACAATAATCATACCGTAGCTGGGTCAGAAGGAAATAGTCCTACAGTGGGTAGATAGGAGAGAAATACTAAATAGAGAGAAATTCTAAGTAGAGAGAAAGTGAGGGAGAGAAAAATAATTCCAGTCAGATGGGAGGGAAATAATACTAGTTGGATGGGAGCAAAGTAAATCCCTAATTTGCATGACAGTGACTCTTGATACCGTAGATGAGAGTGCAATTGCAGTGCTGTGACATGTAAGCAAAGGATGAATTAAATTTCTGCTTTGCACAGTGGCTTCTCAATGCTTGACTTTATTTCCAGTTAAGTAAGAACACTTCCATCATCGTACCATCAGGTATGGGGGTAATGTGAGCAGCACATTGGCATGTAGTCCTGAAACATGTGCATTTGTATGGAGAGCTAAGCAGTGCTCAGGCTGAAAACATCATGGTAGATGGAGTGAAGAGCAAAGCATTTTGGAGACTTGATGTATCTGGATCTGTCAAATTATTAGCCTATTGCCATTTAAAATCATTACTTGTACATATGTATATGTACAGCACAGTAAAGAAGCCAGACATCAGTGCACACTGTTTCTAGATGACTGTGCCATGCTTACGGATGGTTATTGATGGTCATGGATAAGTAATTAGAAGTCACTTTTTTTAGAATGTTTGCAACATACAGGAACTGCGATTAATTTGTTGACCAGACAAAAATTTTGGATACCTTATATCTGAAGGAATAAACTATCAAAATAATGTGTTTTGATTGGATTGGTGAAATTTTGTACAAAACAAAAAATATTTAATCTGAAAAAGAACATACAGTAGGAATGGAATAGTGGAATGAGGGACAGCGTGACACAGACTATGATTACGAAAGGATAATCTGTGAGGCATGGACACTTATGAAAAGATAAATCAATGGCCTGAAGCAGTACTGAAGGGCAGGTGATTAAGATTGTCTTGTTATTGCTACATGGTACACTGAAAAATTTATCAATTACAGTAGTTACAGAGGTGGCAACACTGACTCCTTTTCAATTCATAGCAATGACCACACAAAGGCTAAAAGATTGTTTTGAACGAATATTAACATGATTACAATGTGATTACTCTGATGCAGCAACAGTTTAACACAGTCGGTCTCCATGGAAATAGGGGACAGTTTGGACGCCCAATGAAATACTTCATTAATGAGAACTGTGTTGATGCAAAAAGCAACCTGCCACAAGCTGATTAAAATGATGGTAATTCTAAGTATACTTACCACAGTCACGGCTGTTTACAACATTATAATTATCAACTGACTTCATGACTTCCGTTTCATAATCACTTCATCTAAAGTCAAACTGATGGCAGTAGGACTATCAATTAATTATTACAAGTGAACTACCATTAGCTGATCAATACAGCAAGGGCCAATTGCAACATTAGGTAAGAGCTATGCTGTGGGTATGATACTGTGATTATGCATGTGGTGGCTGGTGGTGACATGATTATCACAAAACTTACCTGGTTTGGTCATTCGTGAAAAACTCACTTAAATGTCTTAAAAAAAAAAAGAAGGAACTGCAGTCCAAATCTATCATAGTCACACTGGGAAGCTTTTAACACACTGCACCTACTGTACAGCTACCTCGCCTAAAACCAGACAAGCACCGCTTTCCTGTGAAGTTGCCGTAACTTTATGTGTCAGGGACATGGAGGCTAACGATATTTGCCTACCCAATATTTTCTATCCGGCAGTGACAAAAGGTTACCGTTGCGCTTGACGTACAGTAGTAGACGGGAGTGCACTTGTAGTTTGCTGGGGCAAACTTGTGAGGCATATCAACTGAAGACAATAAGAAAACTTCATTCCATAACCACTTCAGCCAAAGCTGACTTTGAAATCATTATCAACCCCATATAGTGAGAGATATTGCAGCCTACAGCACAGTAGGCTGATAATGATGTCAAAAAGACCAAGTGATTACTGTGACAAAAGTTCCAACATTACTTTTTTAAGTTACAATATTGGTTTCTAAAGAGGCTCATTAAGTTGATATTGTTCATTCTGTGACATGTTTGAAGGAAACCGTTGCATGCCAATAACTTCTGATTAGCCTCAGTGGTCATTTACGTATCACTACGTTTCTTGAAAATGTGAGAAACTGTAGTTCTTATGAACAGGAGTTAGTACTGTGTGGTATAAAGTGTCTGGTCACAGATTTTCAAGAAGTGATACCAATCTTTATTTACCCTATCTATGTTGCTTCAGTTATACATCAGATCTTCAGAATCTATTAGTTTGATCATTTACCATCAACATAGGAGTTTTACTCAACAGATGTAACAAAATATCTGGCATTTTTTTAACAAACTCAGTCAACTCTCAAGAGATTACTTTGACATAGTTAGAGTACCAGAGACAATTTTACTGTAGCTGGCTTTTTAACACTGAGTAAATTAACTAATTGCAATTGTACAGTTCATAATAAAAATGTAATTATGCACTGGTGTAATTGTAACAAGAGTACCACAACAGCAAAAAATGTACTCACCAACTTGCTGCATGAGAACAATCTGTCTTGCGAGGGTCCTCTGAACCAGGTATGGAAGGCCTGATCCGCTGCCAGATGTATTTGAGTGATCAAACAAATCCTGTTAAGAAGAGAAAGATCGATATTTAGATCCTTTTCATGGGATCATCCAACAAATGCATTCCTGTATCAGTGGCTTGTGTAGTGTCAACGGTCGAGATACAAGTCGGAACACAAGACAAGCAAAATGCCATTGTCCATCTCACTGAGTTGATTTATACGATTAGTTTGTTCATTCGATTGATTTTCCCTCAAAACGTTCAATGCCTCTTAGTCTATGTCAGGCCTTGTATTTTCAGGTGAGCAAGTGTGATCGCACACCACCTTTCGACTCAAATCACTGTGAGGAGCGGGATTACTTGCATGTACCTTGGTCAAGAATGGGATCTCAGATGCAACGTGAAAGTTTGACACGACGTACATATTCCTTAATTACACACAAGGGGTGTGATTTACAGCACACCTGGAATATCTGCGACTCACTGCCTCCATATGTGGGCGGACACATGAAGCAACATGTCCAATTAATGATCACTAGTAGCAACTTGTTTAGAGGTTACTATGGATACCACTGAGAATTCCATTTGAAAGATAATAGTAGAGTAATGATGTGTAGACAGGTAAGGTAGATCAAGCGTCACTGTATTCTGTCTGATGTCTTAATTCTCCCCACACTTGAATCCCTGTTTGTCTTATCACTCTCAGGAAAAGGGCGAGATGAGGAAAAAGAGAAGGAAAATGAATTGGGAGGATGGAGCGAACAGTAGGAGGAAGAACTGAAAGTGTGGAAGAGTAAAGATGAAGAGAGAGTGTGATACTACACTTTGTGGAGACAAGAATGTTACCCCAAAAATGATAATTCTGTAGAGTGTACACTACAGTATATCACAACACTTTAAACTCATGTTACAATGAAACCTTCTATAACATTTCACACTAAATCCCTGTGAATAAGCTCTCTTCCCACCTCCATCGTACAAGTTACTTAGGAGCTCTTTGCCAGATGAGTTAGCTTTCAGGAAATGATTTACCTGTTACTGCATCTCATTTTTCAAAGCAAAGTGATTAAATTGCTACACAAATGGAATATTGTGAAGCAGTTTTTGTACATACAACATTAGTGCTTTCACTGGCTTTGTGACAAAATACTCCCAAAATTTGAAATCTGCCATAATTTTAAACACTAAATTATTCTCTCCAGATAATATGTCATTTTCGTGTGATGCTTCCACCACCTCACACGCAGAGTGCGGTACAGTATGTTTGTCAATTAACCATTCACAGCCACAAATCCTGACCATACGGGTGCTGAAGTGATCAGTCACCTCCCTCCTCCCACCCCCATTCCTCTCCCAAGTCTGATGATGTGCTTCCAAGTAAAATACAAAGCATACTGTAGATTCAAAACATATGAACCATCCCTGACTGCTGAATATATTTGAAGTTAATTTGCTAGCATTGATCTTTTTCTTCACCTTATCCAAGATATGAACAATTAAAGGGCTACAGAAATCGCTTGCCTCTTGAAGTGACTTAATTTGTGGTGTTTTCCCTGAAGTAATTGCATGAATAATTTATTTTTTTGCAAATTTTGTTTTCTTTCCTTCAGATCCTCAGACTACTCTGGGAGAATACGAACAAGAGGAACACTCAATCTCATCACCTGCAACCCTCAAGAGAAAAAGATGAACCCACTTTCCATCCTTATTCCAGAGAAATGCAAGACGTCGTCTGCCTCTTACACCCATGCAATTCCTATGTGTACATTACAATTTCAGAGGCATCAGTCAGGTAAAAGTACATTGCCGATGAGGATTTCATTCTGAAGTAATGTACAGTACAGTGTTCAAGACGCGGGATGGCGTGAATCCCGTATTTGCGTCCTGAATCCCACACAAAGATAAATCTCACGAGGGAAAATCCCGCACACTTTTCCACAGCTGAGTTCGTAGCTACAATTGTAAAAACCCACAATAAATTGCCATACAATCTTTACCATGTGACAACTCCACAATTGACTTTGAAAATCCCTTCTCCCACGACCCTTTTATTTTGAGAGGAATTTCCCTCACAGGTTCAATTCCTTGGTGAGAAACACTAGGTGCAGCATGCAGGTTAGTGATGATAATTTCAATGGGTGATAGTTAGTGAGTAGGTTTCGAAGTTTGTTTGAGATTAACATGAAGCTATGAGTAGCAGGACTTAGCATTACACTGCACTCCATACCAGCTTCTTATCGCCTGGGATAGTCCATGTATAGTACCTGCACATAGACTGCACAAATTATGCTTTGCAACTGACTTTGTTAAAGTCAGATTTTAAGGGATTGGCATGTAACCTCGGGGAGGAAGTGCTAATCCACTTTAGGGTAAGGCAAAGGTAAAAGCAGGGTGTAAAGATTTACCAGATGGTTTCTGTCTTGTTAATGGAACATGCGAAAATTGTGTGGAGACATGTCACAAATTTGTTGCTGCTAAAATATCCACACCAGGTGAGTTTTAAGCTATCCGATTTACCATAGACTAAATCAATTAATCATGATTGCAATCAATACTCCATGGAGAGTAAATAGTCTCCTAAATGTCAGAGAATATCTTAATATGATTTACATTGCTTCCAACGGCAGTCCATTCCAGTTCTCAGATAACCGTTTGATTGGATACTCTTCTGTAGGTAGTATCATCTCTATGGAATGTGAGAACTTCATATCTTTGGAGAAGAATCAACTTTTCAGTTCGCTACACAAGGCATGAGTTAAACCCCTTTTGAACCTACGTTCTTTGGCATCAATCTCTAACCCCACCTTCCTTCCAAATTTCAGGTCTCCCCTCGGTCAAGTTTCATCTACATACATAGTCAAAACATTTTTTTTTTGTTTTGTTACGTTGCCGGCTGCATCCACAATTTGCACACACGCCAAGCGTCTGCTGGTGCTGTATGAGCTAAAAATTGATTCCCCTCAAATTCAGAAGCAATTTGGCAGACACCCGTTTGACTGGTATCAGAGTAGAAAGACTGACTTGGCACTGAGCCAAACAGATGATGGATCAGCACAGGTAAGCGAAACACTGGTGGAAGTCACCGAGCCTTAAAATCCAGAAAGGAAATGATGTACAACAAAAGGTAACTGCTGCTGCATTTAATTTCGGTATGGCTGGGCAGAAAAACGTGACGCTTGGAAACAAGGAAGGAGGCCATGAATCTTGCTGAGAATGTTTGGTCAATGGATACCCAACTACGGCACATGTCAAGGATGTCAAAAAACAAAGGGTGACAAACATGCTAACCGTGACACTTCGACAGAGGAGGAGAACCAAAAAATAGATTGAGGGAAAGATACAATTCTTTTGCTCCTGACATATTTTGCAGCTTTTTTTTTTTTTCAATTTTCATATTTTAAATTGCTTCTTGTGGGTTTCTTTTGTGAGAGGGAAAAAAGAAATAAACCTTGCCCACAGCAGTTCATAGCAAACAAGACTTTTGGCTAGGATTGATGTGCACGACAAAGATGTATAGTCGGTATTCTGTTCATACATAAGAGTGATCACTATCATGGCGTTGCTGGCTAATTATTCAAATTTTCGAGTGTCCATTGACTAATACCTGTAGGTGAAAAATGAACTTGATTAGATTCTGGATTTACCAACAAAACCAGTTGTCAAATACTAACTTCAGACAGAAGAAAAATCAGTAAACTATGATCTTTTGGACAGCGTCAATTCGAATTCAACAAATCGCAGCGATTCGACGATCACCTTCATTTCGTACATTTTTGGAAACGTTCACATGTATTCATAAATCTTACGAAGAATCCATAGATAACACCTGAAAACAGTGGCAAACTTGGTTGGATTGTTTTGGTCACATACCTCCATGGGATATTGAAGTTGCTTGTGATTGACAGAATTATTTTGCATGGATCAGAAGTACGCACGATCCTGCCTTGATTTGCGACGACAGAGACTCCTGCCACTTGGTCAAGGTTTCCTACTGAATCTGACCTGAACTTAACTCGGAGTAATAAAGGACTGGCAATAAATTTGTCACAATTATACGTGACGACATGAGTTCCATTTGACAAGATTTACCTTTTCATTCAATACTTTCATACCCTGTAGAGATCCTCTAAAGGACACGTCGAACTACAAATGGGGGAGCAAACTGGTTTCAGAACCAATTTGTTTGACTTTATCCGATGCTGATTTGATCTTCTTTTGGAAACTTGATTACAACAAACGATATGTAATTAACCTTTACGTGCGAGAGGCCTTATGAAGTCTAACAATTTTTCCTTATAACCTTTTTCTCCACTTTTTTTCGTACTTTTCGTACTCCACTTTTTTTCTCAATCTATGAGAAATTGGCAAAATTCTAGTTCCACACACTCACAACATTTTTTGAACCCCTCTGCCATTAGGCCGAAGTCCACTAAGTGCACTCAAGTTCCTGAAGTTTGATGCCTTGCCAAGGAAAGCATTTTATGATGGTGTGCTGTAGAACTGATCCACTAAATTTGTTTTTGTGAGTAATATTTAATACCAGAGTGTTGTCAAAAAGAGGTCGAGAATACCCCTCAAAGGACATTTGACGAATTGGTTATGACGGCTGAGAATACAACTTGCCTAATCAGAGATAATATCTCGAACCACTTCTTTTTTACTTGGTTTAGCAAACTGCTTGACAAATGAAAGTAATATTACGTTCGACAGTAATTAGGATGTGAAATTCAGACATAATTTACCTGTAGAATATCAATGCAATACACTAAAATATTGACACTGTTGAATCTAACTACCCTACACAAGAGTAGCAACAATGCTATCCCATTACCCCGCTGTGCACTAGAGCAATAACACTAATGAATCTCAATACAATACAGTACCCTACACTTGAGAAGTAACACTGCTTTATCTCGATAACCTACACAAAAGCAACAACAAATACCTCACACTACAGCAATAACATTACAGCAAATACATAAAGCAGCAACACTACTGAATCCCAACATGTTACACTTGAGTAACATTGCTGTTATCTCAATACCCTACACTTGAGCAGTAACACTATTAAATCACAGTTCCATGCACTAGAGTAGTAACACTGTTGAATCTCAATACCCTACACTAGAGTGGTAACATTACTCTCACTACATGCATGTCTTTCTTTGCCTATCACGCTTTTCTTTCATGTTGAATGAAATTATGTTAATGTATCTCTTCAAGCTGAAATATGAGTTGTACTGGCAATCGCCTGGTCATGTGCGCTTTTGTTCTTCAGTGTTTCCGGGAAAAGAAAGTTAGGGGAAAAGATCATCTGTCACAAATTCTGAAAGAGAACTACGCACTCATCTTCCTGATATTTGAATATGAAAATTGTCTTGACATTTTTGTTGGCCCTACAAAATTCAGACTCTACAAGGCAGCATAGCAATCAATCACTGTTACTTGAAATAACACAGACCATTTTGAATGGATATGAATATTCATCTATGCAAAAAATGGGGTTCAAACAATGTTATTTTTATAGTGGCTATGACATACTCTGTGGAATTTGACTTTCAATTGACAAATATTCACCTTATATTTTAGCTTTATCATATCCATATTGGTATCAACAATTAATAACAATTTTTCTGCATACCAGTCAATCAAGACAAGGTCTCCCCATACAATACGCTCTGCCCTTCTAGGGTTGCAATTAGGTGAGCAATGCCCACCATATATATACCAACACACAAATCCAGCAGAGGAACTGAGTTAATTTACAGCTTCTGCTTAGAAAAAACTAAAATCATGGCAAAACAAAGCTGTCAACACCACACTATAAAGCAACTTTAGTTTGTCCCCCTTCCCCCCTCCTTCCTTGAAGCAACCTTAAATGTTGAAAGAAATGGGTTCAGAAAAGGGAGATGCTGAAAAATTCATTACGTGCTTACAGTACAATGGCCGGCAACTGTGTCAATATCTATATATTTTTTTAGGAACAGAGATAGCAAATATATTTTACGAGTCATAAAAGGTGCTGCCACGTTTCTCTCATGCGAAGAGCTGCTTTTTTTGCGGGCATACCTTTATGACTACGACAAGCATATTGACTGGACATCCCAGGCTGTTACACACCTTATTAAGTCACACAGATCTGTAAAATTTTGATGCAAGTGAAACTACCTTCACGCTGAATCCCAAATTGCGATGCTGATTAAAATCCAAAATGTGATGCTGATTAAAATCCAAATTGTGATGCTGATTAAAATCCAAAATGTGATGCTGATTGACTCTAGGTTGCTAAAACTCCTGGATACATCATTTCCGTTTCTATAACAATCACAGCCAGAGACATACGCTCCCCCCGAAACCAGATGGGTACGTTTTTACACAATTCATCGCATACACTGAGAACAAAAAACACCCCAAAACAGGATGTAATCCTTTCACTTAAAAACTTCAACGAGAGTCCTCACTTGACATTGACAACAGAACAATTTGCAAAGTTTGACAGGTACTTGATGTATATCATCACATGGTAGCGTGAGATCTTTAAGTTCCTGTAAACATTATGAAGTGTTTATGACTAATCCAGAAAACGAAACTACAGTACTGTACTTTTTTGCTAAAATCGGCAGAAGAGATGCGTTACTGAATACTAAGTCTGCGCCAATTGATTGTTTTCACCCCATTTCCATATTCGGTTCCTTCATCAAGTGGAGAAACAAAACTTCTTTAGGTCAATATCAGATGTTATCTCTCAATATTCAAATAATGACACTGTGATGTAATCTGGTATCAGGTTGGATTGAACACAAAAATAAAATTATCATTTCATCACACACTCCTCAAATGGTGTTTCCTTTTTTTTTTGACAGACCTCATCTAACAATTTAGAAAGTCAAAACATCAGAGTGAACACAAGTCTTCACATTTCTGTCCATGCCCAAGCACCCCATGGATATGAGACAGAAACAACCCCATTCCAAAGTTTGAGAAGAGATGAAAACAACACAATTGATGATTTCATTGTTTGCAAACCCTCAGTTTTGAAATGACCCCAAAACAAAGAAAACCCCCCTGGTAGATAACCATGTAATGGCTTATCATGCCACTGATTCAATAGTGGGTTTAAAGATATAAAATTCAATGTGAAATATATGTATCCTGTTACTGTCAAACATTGTTTAGAAAGATTCTGAACAAACGAGAGCAAGCAGTGTGTTTTGATCGCTGAGTTTGAAGCGTGTTTATCATATTATTGTACCTTAGTATTTTATCAAAAAAAAAAGAAGACGACGCATAGGAATCATAAAAGTTGACCAATGGCCTCACTCTCGACAGCTTCGATTAGAGTACTTCCAAATGGTATAATGATATTCTCTGTGACCAGTTTTTATCAACTACACGACATCCAATTTACAAAACTACCCACGATGTACTGTGCTTAATGGATAACTCTAACGGAGTATGCCATCTTTGGTTCATTTGTTGACTGCTGAAATGGCATAATTGGCTACCAATAACCAGAGGTCAACTGACAGTGAGAACAGCAGATTTTGTGGAAAATTCAAGCAAGAAATTGCCAGATACCTACAAATGTGTCAGTGAGACCCCCCCTCTTTTTTTATATTTATTTAGGAAGAGAAAAAGGAGAAAATTACGTATTCTAAACTGGAAGCAACACGTTGTACCCTGGTCATGGATCACCTCACCAGCCTTAATTGCTCGCATGAGAGATTGCTTCATAAAAGTGCTTACCCTGAGGGTACTGTCTCCTGCCGGGACTGCTCTGATGTCAGAAGGACAGGTGGGTCCGTAGTCCATCCCCACAGGTGGGATGCACACCCGGTCGTGTTTGCTTTGCATCCTGTGGTAGAGGCAGATGGATATCGCAATGGACCCGAAGAAGAGAATGAAACAAAAGATGACGGCCAGGACCATGTACAGGACATTAAAGTAGTCTGGATCGTGCCCTGTAGAAAGCACAATAAAGATCGGAGGAATACGGGGAGATGTTCCAATGTTACAGATGACGTGAACTACGACAACACACACATATACCGTCAGCCTGATACCCTGTCAGGAACAGAAACAGTATTTTGGGGGGTCAGGCACCCATTTTTGCCTCTCGTTTGTGGCTTTCCCGCGAAGACAATGGGAAAAGGAACCCTCGATTACTGTAAAACACAAACCAGGAGGCAAAAATTCAAATGGCATCCCACCTCATGAAATAACCAAAACACTGAGCCTTATTCATTTGGGTACTTATTTGATTTCACTTGACTTGACTCCTGTCAAACCTCATTTACTCTGATTTCTCATTTACATTGATGCACCTTCCTATCTCTTCTCCAAACCCAACTGGTACATTCTTGTACTACACCCTCAGTAACCTCCTAAAATGGCCATTCCATGACTACTGTCCCTATTGATTCTACCCGTCTGAAGGCATGTACTTTGATGCTACTTCTCTCAGACGCTTTGTGGCCGGGGAGGGGGGGAGTTGACAACAGCGTACGGCTATCAAACCCACCTGCTAATGTATGGTGATTAATCTTCATTGTTTCATACTTAAATGCATCAACAGTGAAAGGTACAAAGATGAAGCTACTCCCTCCACTGCTGTTTCCTTCATCCTCTCTCTGTGCAACGAGAATTGATCTTCCCCGTGTCTTTGCGACTGCTGGAAAGTTATCCTCCTATACTTTTTCTTCTCTGTTCGTAATTACAACCCCCGGCATTGCATGACAGCATTAATGGCAACAGAGCCCAACCTTCATGCATGATAGGTTATGCATGAGAAATCTAAATTAAAAGAAGACACACACACACACAAAGAAAACAGGACTTACCCAATGGCAATAGCCTATTGTCCACTCAAGGTTAGTTTTGTACAGATAGTTTTGAAATGTAACGAGAGACAGACACATATACAAGCACTGGTACAGTATAGTAACAGTTACCAAAAAGGTAAACTTGTGTGAATCATGGCAAAGCATCTGTTTTTAAAGAATGCAAGGTGCTATAAATGAGGTCATGATGAGAAGGAAGATCACCTCTTTTCCACAAATTTTCCACGAATTTTCACAAACGCACTTTTCATCTTCATTATGACCTGCCTCACCACTGTGTTATACAAATCTTAATTCTTTACCAAGTCCAGTATTTTTGAAACTTTCACTTCCTTGCCTCCCATACATCTGACAGGTCTCGACAACCACGTGACATCACTGAGTTAAAAAAATCAAACTACATTCATCATTCTGTACATTATCATTTAATAAGTGAAAACCCCCACGAAATAAACCCTACTTTCCCAAGGATTTTCGGTTTGATTTGGCAACTTCTTTGCAACATTATGGGCGCTGCCATCTAGTGATGTGATTCTTCATTCCTGTTGGTACAAGGATACTGCCTGCATGATTTGCAACATCACAACAACCCATCCACACCTTTTCCCACTCTTCACATGGGCTACACCAGATGGGATTAAAAGATGAGGTGATGAGACTAAAACTTTCTCATTTCCATATGCTACCAGTTCAACCCCAAAACTACATCTCCTGGTGTGTAAGTCCACATCTTACCCCATGAAACAGAGAACTTGACTTGAAACTTTTGCGATTTGCTTGTACTTACTGAATAGCGTGGGTGCGACCGTAGTAGGTAACAGCAGGGTTATGTTGTTGTTGCAGAGTTCATAGTCGCAGCATTCCACTCCACTGTGGCAGACTATCACCACCTGATCACTGTTTGTAAGACACCCCTGAAATAACAAAAATCCAAAAACAAAAATCAGTTTCTTATTCATTGTAGACTTTCTGAAATATTAAAATTCATCTGCATCAGCTATATGATATTTCTGGAGGCTCTGCATTTTGTTATACTTTCAATTGTATGAGTAATTAATTGCCACAAATGATAGATGGCTTTTTATATATGTTTTTTTTTTTTTTTCATNNGGTATTCACGAGTGACTATACTTTCCCCTTGCTCTCACTACCGCATAATTTGACTAGCTTGCTCAACACTGGCCCGAATCTATTCTTGCACTGTGCCCTCTAAACCCAAGCTCTGCCTCCAAAGGCTTGAGCAAGAGGTATTTGTCTACGATATGAATCACTGCTTCACAGTAACATATGTACAGTAGTATAGTGATTCATTACAGACTTGTAAGTTGCACCAAAGTTACTGAGACTATTCTTCGCCATACATTATTGGCTACACATACCGAATTGTTTCTGCGAAAATTTCGGCCACCATATTGAACTCTAGCCTTGACGTAAGGTACAAAGCATTACAATACTCAGTTCGGACCTTTTAAACAAACTGGTAGATTTCATACCTCTTTGTCTGCGGCAAACATTGACTTCCAAACCAGTCATCAATGATTGACTAACATAGCGACAAAAACAAAACCCAGACTTTCACAGTCATGACAACTAACCCACAAATTTGTATATATTTATTGATAGACTATATTAACAAATTTTTCATGCACTAAAGAAAATTCTCAGCATCTTTTTCGCAGTGACATGTCTGATGGGAATAAAAAAGTTTAAAAAGTTCAAAAACTATGATGCCCATTGCCATCTATGCTTCACAGTTCTCATCAGTTGTTTCCTTTCAAAAACATGAACAAATCTTTCTTTGGCTTCAAATAAATACCTTAGAAGATAACCAAGGCCGAAATCATACCATACGGAATGTCTCCTAATAAACTTTGGAAGACGGTGGAAATGAGTTTTTATAAGATGTTACTGTGCCATTCAAGACTTCAAGCAGTTGTTTTCCCACCAAAGCATTATGTCTATTATACAGGTAGGAAGTTACGAGTTCCTGGCATCCGAAACAAACTTCCTGGAGAGTGACCGCACTTTTGTCCCAGGACGGTCCTTCATACGACTAATATTAGTTTGTGTTTCAAACTAATTCAGATCTTTCTCAGAAATATCTGAGGTAAAATACTGAAATTTGGAGAGAACTTTCCAATTTGCACAATCAATCCAACCAAATAAATGTACAGTTTTTAGGGCACAGCAACCTACTAATTACATTTATTCAAATCATTTACATATATTCATTGACTACTGGTGTAACTTTGGGTAGGAAAACATAGTTCTCAAAGTGGCAATTACACTTTGCATGTTAAATTTCACTTATACGGCCAGCAAAATTTGCATAAAATGTCCACACTACCAGTTAACAATAGTGTGGAAATCTGTCATGTAAATCTTGTCATTTTCAATAACAACCAATGTCAACCAGCCCGCCCTCCCACTTCTCATCTTAAACTACATACTCATCTGAATACTATCACACTATGTACAAGGAGAAAAAAATATTTTGATTGTCTAGAGCAGATCACATTCCAACAGTCTCCTCCTAAGAGACAAACAAACCTTTTACACAAAATAAATTGTTTAGACGTTTTAACGAGAAGCAGAACTTGAACACAAAGGAAAATGAAGTGTTGTTTAGAGGGGGACATCGCTTCTGCACGAAGCAAGTCGAGGAATTGCTGCACTTTATTAAATTGAGTGGAAAAGATGTGACTGAGGCCCTCGGTCTGCGAACGGCTGAGCCACTCGTTTGGCCTCTACGGCGGCGGTGGTGATACATTCTGGGAGTTCTGCCAACTAGCACGAGATTCATCTCTAATTGAAGAGGTCTTGATCGCTTTCAAGAGATGCCTGGTGAGATTATTCCTTTTTTGCTTTACACTCCTTCAGAGACTTGAACATCGCGTGAACACCCTTCTTAATAATGGGGTGCAGATTAATGACCAATTAAAGAAACCATTAGTCATTCCCTGCATCTTCTTGAAATAAAAGGCTTGCAGCGTTTAAATGAGAGAAATCATGTGACACTACAAGGAGCTCATTGAGACATGACAGAGAATAACTAGAACAATTAAGTAATTTCCCTCGGATTTTGGTTTTACTATGCATGTAAAATGCTTTTGATTTCTCCAGTTGCGCCTATATTCCCTATACATGCTAAGAATGTTTTCTTTGATCTAATGGGACTGGTGTTGGAATATCCACTGTGAAAATGGCAGAAGTGGAAAGCACAAAAGTTATCCATCCACCATTGTTCCTTCAACTTTTATAAAGAATCTATATATTTGTCAACAGTTTCACAAGATGTGACCATACAGGTATAAGCTTGGCTCGTAATGACTGCCGAATACGACGACATGCAAGTTTGGTGAAAATAAAAATAACAACATGAGCTCTCTCTCCCTAACTATCACTTTAATAGCATTGCTTACAAGCACAGAGATAGTTCATGGTGGGTTGTGACACGAAAGACGTAAGTAATAAACACCCTCCATGCAAGTTGTGGTTTTTACGATGTACACAAAAGGAGCAGAGATTACCAGGTGACTATCGGATAAAAAAAATTGCAGCAGTCGTGACGAGACAGAAAAGCAAGAAGCTGAAAGTTTCATCTCTCATGCATACTGTCTAGATACAAACTTCATCACCAGCAAGAAGCCTACATACTGAATTTTGGCTCTCATGAAGGAGTGAGATGATATAGGAGAAAAGTATTTGAAGAAAGGACATGCTCTCACTCGCTCAACCATCAGGCAGGGTGCTTCAACACTACAGAGAGTGAAACCCATCATGGAGTAATGGAGGTTGACAGAAGTCGCTTCCCGTGGAGATGTACTTACTTTTAATTTCCTAGTCAGTCTGGTGATACCCTCAAAGAGCAACTTAAGGAGAGACAATTAACTTGTTATTGATACAAGGCCAATGGTTGACACGATGCTGATCGCATCCGGCTTACCTTTCGAAATACGGGGTCCCCATAATCGTCCCGCTCTGGGGTCAGGTATATAAAACATTTGAGGTTGGTCTGGCAGGTGTTTTCATAGTCACAGCTGATTTCATCGCAACCGCAGAGGAAGGTGTTGTTCGCGTTGGATACCGTCACTCTCGGGAAAGACACTCCCCCACTGTTATCATCTTGAGAAAATGCTGCAAAGATGAAAAGTGAAATGAATGGATAAAACTAAGAAGCAAAGCTCATGATTTAAATCAGTTTTCTTTTTAAATCACAGAAAGATCGATTTTTTTTTTTTAAATATAAAAAATCAACAACCCTGTATCTCAGAGGCAGCAACTCCTGATTTTACTGCCATGGATTCAGCATGCGACTGAATCACCCGAGATGATGCAAAAGAGATGGGGGGCTCAGGTACTGTAGAATTGGGGATATTAATCATAGATATCAGAAAAAAATTATCATGGATGAAGAAAGTCGAGACTAGCCACTGCCTGGAGCGAGAAAACCTCACAACTTCCTTGTAAAAATATCATCAAGGCAAATCAGCTGGCAATTCATCCTGTCAATGCAATCACAATTATTATTATTACATAATCAAAAGCAAATGATCTGCCATCCGGTACTTAAGGCAGGCCAAATGGGAGGAAATCGGTTGTGTGGGTAGCCATCATCCAAGGCCAAGCACAGCTTTCTGATCCCTCACAAAAAATAAACATGGCAATGTTTTTGCAGGCAAACAGTGAAGGTAACCTCTTCCTTTCGGTAAAAAAAAAAGTGCACTGAATGAGGGAGGCATGCTTGTATTGCCTTTTAAGATACTGTAGCTGATTGGAAGGTTGCCTTCAGTTTCTTATACACTTCCAAAAGAGGATGTATGTATTTAAACATCCTTCACTGATTTCCTTACACCATGCAATCATTGTCAAAATAAATGCGAGTAGGGCACTTGTCCGACTGGTCTCTTGTGTGACTGTGTAACATGGGTGTTTGACTTATGATTGGTCCAACGTTGTAATGGACAGTAAAGTCAACGTCCGTCTTCCTCATAATGCCCCCCCTCAGGCTTCCCTAACCCGTACCTGACAGGTCACCTAGCATGCAATTAACTAGATGATTTTGATGCTTTCACTTTGGAAATTAACATTGTATGATAACTGGTGAAAAGTTTGCATGCAAAATTTAGGATTCTGTATGTTCCTTGACTTTGATGTACAGTAGCAGGAAATCTTAAGGCTGATATATATTACAAAGGGCATAAAATAAAAGTAGAAATGATTTGGCTTCATAAGTTTGGCCCGGAGAAATTTATTGCCGCTTTTTCCTCACTTTTAAAAACAATGCAGAGAAGTATGTTTTAAAAATTTTGGTTCGTACAGAAGGCAAACTTTTGTAAGGTGTAGCCCGGAGGATTGATGGAGCACAAACAGTTTAGGCTTTCGACTTTATAGGTTCTTACCTTCTGTAGGTTTTAAAGAGGTATGATAAACACTTAAGCTTCACGGGCTCACATTATCAGGAACTTCATCTCAGGTAAATCATGATACCTATTGCTGTCTCATTTTTAGTTTCATGGATTTAATAATTACCCTCTACGTCAGATCCTCCAACTTTTTTAGACTATAAACACCTTCCACCATCTTGATTTAAATCACCAAACAAAATGAAAAAAACAAAACAAAAAGTGGTCACTCTGTGTATGACTCATTTGCCTCAAATACTTGTAAAACCAAATCAAAGAAATTTCTAAGAACCGGTGAGGTCCAAAGGTTGTTCAAATGATTAAATATGAAATTACAAGTTTTGCCAAACAACTTTGTCTTCATTTATACCAAGGGCCTGGCGGTGCGGCTGAATCTTTGCTTCATCTACCGAAGATTTAAATGAAAAATTGATGATCAATCTACATGAGGCACAGTAATTCCCGGCCAAGTCGACAATTTTGCGGGTCAGTTCTACGAATCAAAAAAGACTTGCACAGTAATACTGTTGATTATTGTTTGAATAGTAAAGCAACAAACAAACTCATAAAGTGAGTCAAGGTTCTTTGTAAATATCAATACCACGATACTTCAGATGGATTTACTTCTGCAGTACTCCATCACTGTAGGCACTTAAAAGACACAGAAACTCTAAAATAGAACTCATCGAATACAAACACCACTGTACGCTTCTGAGTGATTTCTAGCAGGTGGAAGGTTGCTGTTAGGTCATCTGCAAGATAAGACTGACAATATTCCTGGAAGAAGAAACAAAGCGTCTTCATTCTCAGTTGCTTTTGCTTGTATGTAAAGTCAAAAGGTCAACAAATTTTCATGTACCAGGATGCACAAGTCTTATCTTGTTCTTTGGTAAAATTGTCTCTAACCAATTGGGTCTTCCATTACAAAACTATCAAGTTGCAGTCTTCAACCCAAATTCAACAGGTGGTAGGCTAAGAGGTTAGGCTTGAAACAAAATGTCACCATGTATCAGATGATTTTATCACTCCTTCTCTAAACTGGTACACAGTGGGATGGACTGTGTGATTCGTCATGCGACGGTCACAGAGCAACACAGGATCAGCCCACTTTACACCTGCAAATGGACTGCAGCTTAATCGGGTAATAATGTCTGCCTGTGGAAGTAAACCTACACTTCCATTGCCATTGTTAAATCGATCATCGTGTTCCACTGAGCCACAGATCTAAAATTTCCTAGAGCTGCCGATGTGCACCTGCTGCATGCATTTTTTTCTTTCTTTTTCTTCTGTGTTTCTGCATTTCCAAGACAGAAGAAAACTTCATTAATAGTTTGTTGATTTATTTATGGATAAAGGTTGTTTGTTGTTTCCAAAAGAGGCTTCAGATCATGAATCCTGTTGCATAGTCTCACCCAAGATGAGACGTAACTACAAAACTCATGACAAAAATGAACCAAACTTCCGGTGGAAATTTCATGGCGAAAATCCTACAAGTGAAATCACGTTTGAATCAGAGTCAAAGTTTTTTCCTCAAGAATGATGGGATTAACTGAGGGAAGAAAATTTTTGAAATTTGAACTGTGTCTTGGCTTACAGGCTTGTGTGTAACCAAATATTTGGCAGTGAGGTAAGCATCCGTGCATCACACATGTATGTATTAAGAATGCTTATGGCCAGTTGGAAAGTAAAATATCTCTCCCACATTCCTAGATACTCTCTGATACTAACTTATCGTGAACATTGCAAATGATAGGAAAGATCTTAAAATGACCATTTCCTTCATGTACAGCACATTCCCTACAAATAAGGTTGTTTTGATCTGGTTTGGTTTGACTTATTTTTATCTGTGCATCAATTTGCCAATGACAATTTATGAAAAATAAACATCTGATTCTTAATGTTTTCTCTAAATGGGAGAGTAAAATTTGGCAGAATTAACTTAGCTACTGTTGAAAAGGTACAATAAGTGGCAAGAATACTTATGGTTTCTCAGCTAGCTGCCTTTGCAAGAGGCAAGAAAACAGTGGAGCTTTACAAACAGCATTGGAGGCACTCGAGCGAAAGGCAAACGAGGGCGAGCTAGGCCTTAGAGAGTGCAGTGCTAGAATTGGTTTCAATGACGATTTGAGCACAGGGTCAAATGTATGCATTTGCAAGGCAAGGGGTAAGTACTACATGTCTAAGATGTGAATGTACAGAGTGCAACAGTTATGCAAAGACAGGTAAATGAGGCAAGTGCAAACAGCAGGGAAAACAATTTAGATCTATTGATGTATACATAATACATTCCCCCTCGAACCCTTTCACTCCTCTCCCACACAGGAGAAAGGAAGGGGTACTTTTGTTGCAGGTTGAAGCCAATGATACGAAATCCACTTAGTGCTAAGGAATTTACCAAAACTTGACCAAAATTTTGTCTAAATGGCAGGTCAATAAACTTCAAGCTGGCCTTTACGGGGGCAGGCATCGTTAAGAGTTTCCACCTGGGGAAAATTCTGCAGGCCAAATTCAGCTGGTGGGCACAGATAGATTTGTTTTTTTTTTGTACCATTATGCGGCACACACTATCGCCGAGTGGTGAGAATCTCCACTCGAGTGGACTGCACCTTGACAGAAGCCTCAGAGAACGGTGGAGATCACGATCCATTCAGAATTTAACAAGTACATCTGTCCTCCCCCCTGTCTGATAATCCATAATCTCTCCTTTGACTGGTCCAAACAGTGATCAATACTGACCAAGGATACTGTCAAACCTCCATTCAGGGGGTCCAGAGATCTCCTGCTCAAGGTGTTTGCCCCCATTGTGTGAAGTGGCAAAGTATTCACCGCCTCCATAAAAACTCACCTTTTCAAGAGGGTTTTGACACAGGCAGGATTTTTCTCTCCCCCTTTTAAGATCGAAACAAAGGACTTTTGCTGTAATGTTCGAGGGTTGAGTAGCTGCAGTTGGTGTGCAAAACAAGACAGGGGAGGGCTTGAAAAAATGTAAATGTGTTGCATGGCAAAGGAGCATGGCTAATCATAGTATACCTCTGAACTGCATTCAGGATTTCCTGGGTTTAATACCAGCCCACTACAATGAAGGGATCACATATTATGACATCTACTGATATGACCTATGGCAAATTCTTCCTTTCTTTTAGATATAAGAAATTTAAAAAAATCCTCATTGAAGTATTTGTGAAAGAAATCTTCCAGATACCAACTAAGCCACATTACACACTGCTGGCTTAAGTTTCATTCATGCAAACAGATCATGGAAGCAGAGCAAGTTGTGCAGAGAGACAGAAATAACCGCTGTTCTGCGGTAATTGTTCTATGAAAGTCGACGATAATCAGATTCAAATCTCAGTTTTGCATCTTCCTGTTTCAATTAAAAGAGGGTTACCTACTGCACAACACACACGTCAAATGCTAATTGCAAGCTTAATTCACCGAAAATTCACACAGTTTTAACTGACAGGTTATACACCTCAATGATGGTTGCGGTTTCCTTCGAGTGCAATCAGCACATTCCTCGGTTACCTTCTGAAGAACCAAGTTAATATCCCATCAGTTCCAAACCGTTTCTAGTATGCAACATTCTTCTTCTGTCAAATTTGTGCTCTCCATAGATTCTCGATTTTACACAGACAGAAGACACGGCAACACTTCACAAGGTTTTAGTTGTTTGGCTTTGTGCAATAACTTACTCAATGACAGAAAAAAAGTAGATATCAAACACCAGGGAATGATTTTATTTCTATCTTTTCAAAATTATCAGGATTCAACTACGTACTAGCTCATTTCTGACCAGTACAGTATGTCACAGAAACTTGCAACAGCTCTGTTTCAAAGTGTTTCTGCAACTACATTTCTATCTTCCCGAAGTAACTGCATGATTACAAAATTTAAATTTTCAATACAAATCTTTCCATTCCAGTACACAAGGCAAGTACTGTAAGAACACAGTCCACACCACTCCTAAACTACACATGAATTAAATATCATTCAGTGTTGTCTACTGTCCCTGTAGTTCAAGTCAATTTTTGTAGGATTTATGACTAGGCTATTTGTATTACAATCAGGAGAGAGGGGTGGGTCAATCGTTTGTGGAGGCTGATCCAAAACTGTGGGACAATTTCTCTTTTCATATTCCCCCATCGAAGACATTTTGGCTTTTTCAAAAGAATTTGAAAATGTAATGAATCCTGGCTCTTTTTTGTTTCATACAGTAGGCCTTCTAATCATTTGCTAAATAACTCGTACTATCGTTCAAAATGTTCATGGGATTGTTTTTGTAATGCGCCCTGAACACATTAGTGAATCATCTGGAACATTGTAAGTTGCGTAGACCTTGGATCAGGTGATCCTACTGAGAAATGGCAATGCAAATAGTCACTGCCTCTCCAGTAGGTGGATCTTGCTATTTGTCTCATCCTCGGTGGCAGCGTTGCCAGAGTTTCTGTAGCATAACAAATCACAATGGAAAAATGCCAAATCATGACAAGCTCCTTCTTGAGGAAAATTGACCATGTATTTATGCACAGTATGAGGGCTCCTTTCACACCTCTATCCCCTACTCAGACAGAAAATTCAAACAGATAAAAAAGCTTTGAATGTATCAAATGTGAGCTCACTCAGACAAGAAACTCAAACAGATAAAAAAGCTTTGAAGGTATCAAATGTGAGCTCACTCAGACAAGAAACTCAAACAGATAAAAAAGCTTTGAAGGTATCAAATGTGAGCCTCACCAAATATCATTGTTTTCATCATATGTCTCATTGTTCGATAGTTCAAATTGCAGCATGCCAACACAATGGGATTTTTTGGTAAGACTGGAGAGGAGTTTTATTACCACAGAAACTTCAAAAACTGCGAAACAATGGGTAATACCCTGTAAATGTGATGACCTGGAGCACTGTCCTACAGTTCTTTGTCGCTTAACATGAGGCATATGCTATCCTAAACACCACAGTACTGCAAAACACATACATAAGCATGCACTGTGAATGGGTGCCACATGGCCGTTGAAAATGTCACCATCTGGTGGTTTCTGCATCGAGACCCAGCGGCAAAAACCGGAGAAAAGCTTAAAAAACTCATATATGAGCAGTAAAAACTCATAAATGATCCTTGGAAAAAACCCTCCCCTGTCTATTTTCTCTGAACAGTAGATAGTTTCTTTGTTAAATGTTAGTTTCTTCAAATGGCTCAAACCAATTTGATAAGTACCTGATCCATACAATGAAACGTTCATGTACGTAGCACGGAGACAATTGTTAATACGAGTCTTTGGCTAACTTTTTGTCACAGTTTCTGTCACTAAACATAACAGGTAAATCAAAATGATAGTCAAAAAAACACCACCTGGCAAATATTGCTGTTACCTGGCATTGTGGGGTAAGTGTTCTGTTTTGAACATAACATTCTCTATGAGGGAAAGAAGATTTGGTAAGTGCACCTTGGTAAGTCTGTCTTACCTGAGCTACATGTACAAGTGTGCACTCAAAACTTCCATGAGTGCCACTGTTGAATAGTTTGACCTGACAACAAGTTGTTTCGTGACAAACGTACAGTACATACTTTTAGACAGTGAGCGGGATGATAATGATGCATTCACTGGTTGAACTGACAGGAAACCAATAGCCAACCTACATACAACGGTAGTACTGACCCAACGGAATTAAACACAGGAAACGAACAGCTACCGACCTTGCAAGGAAACAGTTTGAGTAATTAAACAGCAAAGGAGACCAACACGGATCGGAAATCGAGACCTGTGTATCAATTTTAGCATGTATGGTTCGTGCTACCAGCCATAGAGTGCTGTAAAATTGCCTCACTGAAAAGGGACTATAGTCACAATACTTCTGATGTATGGTTTGATATACACAGAGAGTACATGGCAAAGTGCTTCCTGGAGTGGCAATGACTACTGGAAGCATTTCGTGAGAACAAAGCTGCCCTAGGAGAATGAGGAAGGCTTGGAGGAAAACAGATAAAGCCAATGCAGACAGCCACTGCCATCAAGAGGCCGAATTACATCAATCATCTGTAGTCATAAACACAAACATTTGCTCCAGAGAGATGTGCCAAAGTCTGCTAACCGTAGAGTTTGATAACTTTTTGAAAAATATATCTCGCAAGAAGTGAGAAAGTGCCATTTTGTAAAACTAGAGACTCCAACACTGTGGACACCTGTTTGCTCCACCACAGAGAGAATTGAAGGGGAACTGAGATGGAAATGACATCACCTGTGACATGGAAATGAGTACATGGAGTACTGCAAATCTCCAATGTCATCTGGTTCGGTGAATTACAGAACACTCTCCTACCTGTCTCAGCACAAAAAAAGTCCCACCTTCAAATGTGTTGGGTCAGAAAAGTGAGGAGTGAAGTTTATATACTGTAAAAGAACATCATGCGAGAGTTTTCAATTTATATGTACGTATATGTATGCAGGTACTGTGCATGCTTTGAAACAACAACCCCTCTGCTGGACAACTTGGTTAGATCCAACTCTCTGAGCTGTTCAGTTAATACTGGCATATTTCAGTCTCTCCACATCTCCAGATGTGCATGAACCATGTCTCCACATCTCTATACAAACCTGTCTCTACATGTGTATGAACCATGTCTTCATACAGGTGTATGTAGAAACTATGTCTCCTCATGTGTATCAATAATGATTCTACATTTGTATGAACCATGTCTGCACATTTGCACAAACCATGTTGCCATGTGTATGAACCATGTCTCCACATGTGTATCATTCATGTCCCCACAGGGGTATGAACATGCACCATTTTCCAATCCAGTACTTCTCATAAATTTACAACTTTGATGATTGCCCTCTTTTATTACTGTAGGCCCCAGTTCCATCACTAACAACAACAGATAAATAATATGACCAAAGTTACTATGCTTTACCAATCACACTCCTCAGTCCAATACACACTTTTAATGAAGATTCTTACAAGCCATTTCTAATTTAACCAAAATCACTGAAAATTTATCACAGACACTGAAATTTTTCAACTGATGCAGCCACATTCTTCAATTCCAAGTTTATTTCAAACTTAGAGCCTTTCCATTTTTTCCCCCAAAATTCAGTTAGATGGCCCCTCACAAGTAAAGGCATGATATTTTCTTTCAATTTAGAAGGCATTCTGTTTGCACATAAAATCTATAAATTCAGACATTTTATTCCCATTCCCAAACGGGAGAAAGTCTGCCGGAGCAAGTGGGCATTTGGCTGTCTAGTATGCAGCAACAAAGGGAACAAGAGTCACCCAATAAATCAATATTGCCTCTCTCTCTCTACCGCTTTTCCTCTCTTGCTCTTCAGATTAATCAGTGCACGAGTTGCTGATTCCAAACTCCAGAACAGCCGACATAAAGAAACAGGCTTTATCACTACAGTCCCGACAGGAATATTACACGCTGTTCAAAGATGAATTCAGACAACTTTTCCATGCATATCCTGCTCAAGAGACTACTTTACATTCGTCAAAATCAATACATTTGGAAATTGAGGGAATGCTAATTAAACAGTGTTTTCTAATTAAGGCTGTCATTAGTAACATAGACCACCCAACGTCACCGGGTACAGTTGGCGATGTCGATATCAGACAGTTAAGAGCTCTGTATACCATTAAAGGGCTGCGATACTGTAGTCCTTAAGCCTAAGGGAAGCAGACAGCAAGAAAGATGGCAGGAAATATTGACATCCTTGGGATGAAGTAACACTAGTTCGTATGCAAGCATAAGTGAAACATAAGTGAGGCGTTAAAACCACATCACATGTAATATCTCTTTAAAAAAAGCAAATTCACACAGGTCTGTCATTAAACATACCATGTAGCAAAAGGTAGACCAAACATAACACTTTTCCAAAAAATGCAATTGATTTAAGCAGATCATTGAACACTGATGCATTAATTGCAAAAGACTCTAGGTGAAGTTTGAAAAGGGACAAACACAAACATTGAAATAAATGTTACTGTAGACTGTGCATGTTGTAAATGCAGACAATTGCCTGCCAAACACTGACTGTTTTATGAGTTCCTGCTTCCATATAACGCAACCCACCCGCCTTTAAGCACATTTGGAGCTGTGAAACTACGACAATAGCAATTAATGTACTTTCTTTCAGGTTTTTTTTTGTTTTAGTCTGTTTGACAGGATGTTAGCAAGTCATTAACAAACAGCTGATAACCAGTATTGCAATATACTGGGTGAGAATGGCACCCTTTCCACAGTATACGTGTCTGTAACACAATTTGCCAAACAGCTCAAAGGTGACAAACGTCATAGAAAGTGTTAAAAAGAGCTATTTTATGTTCGCCATGCTTTGAGAATGACTAGCAGGAAACATTTTTACCAGATGTTGTAACTTTTCAGGGTTTTACATACTGCAGGGTTACCAACTGGCAGCTTTCACTCTGTTACAGATTTACTGTACCTAACAAGAATTGCCAGGGATTTTGATGACAAAATTTCAGAGAAATAAACCTACTCATGGCCCTAAAAAAAAAGGGAAAAAGGGAAAGGGGAAGAGAGAGAGCGAGAGAAATAATTGTTGCTCTGTTCATATGAACACTATTCTATCAAGAAAACAAAAGTAACATATCAAATCACAACAATGGTATTTATCATTTCTTCATCAAACTGCCATAATTTAACATATTTTCAAATTTATGAGGTCTAAAATTGTACTTTTGACAATCTTGGATAAATCGGGCAATTTGGTAGTTTTCTTTTAAAAGGGTTTGGCAGTAAAAGCACAAATGAGAGTTAGCAACTCTGTTTATATAACATGATGGACAGCACCGGACCTGCAGATAAATATGAAACAATAAAGAGAAGTATAAAGAACTTTTTAGTTTCCAGTCAAGGCTGTCTCAACCTTTAGAAATGTCATGGAGAGGGAAGGCAGTAAGTAGGATACAAGGTCAAGAAGAGGCCATCTTTTCACCCACCTGTCATGTGGTACTTAACCTAGGTCACTCTGCTTTTAAGTGCAATCCATTTAATTATTTAAAGGAAAACAAGAAGACAAAAGACTGTCAAACAATAGGTTCTCTACTGCATTATCAATTTGTGGTCCATTACTGTAACATACTCCCACCACTGTTTCCCCCAGGGTCATAGGAAACTGCACCTTCGCAGTAGACAATAGACCGTCCAAAATAACACAAAGAACCTGTTGGAAACTCAGTTTCTGTAGTTTTCTGTAGGGGGGCTTTGTCAAAGGTATACTCCATCATGGATCTGACATTCAAAAGTTTGATTCAGTTCTGTGGCATGAACAGAACTTGCATACATCCATAGTTCTTTAAAGTGATTGCGTGTGTACTGAAAAACCAAAAAGATAAGATTATGTTTGATCCTACCTTTTTCTTTATTTTTAAATGTACACGCGAGGTTGTGCATGAATGGACTGTCTTTCAATGAAGAGAAATGACAGTAACTACTTGGAAAA
>VJOZ01009290.1:0-11627 GCA_009801055.1 Stichopus horrens | reverse complement strand
TAATAGTCTGTGGATGGTGGTATTCATAGTAAGTGGATGGTGGTATTAATAGTAAGTGGATGGTGGTATTAATAGTAAGCAGATGGTGGTATTAATAGTGTGCCGATGGTGGAATCAATAGTCTGTGGATAGTGGTATTAATAGTCTGTGGATGGTGGTATTAATAGTCTGTGAATGGTGGTATTAATAGTTTGTGGATGGTGGTATTAACAGTAAGCGGATGGTGGTATTAATAGTGAATGGACAGTGGTATTAATCGTCCATGGATGGAGGTATTAAAAGTCTGTGGATGATGGAATTATGAATGCAGTCAGAGCTGGTGCATGAGAAATAAACATTCATCGTGTGTGCTTCCATCTAAGCGGACCAGCAACTGCATAACACATTTAATCTAAAAAAAAAGGTATATAAAATATTTTTAATCTAAAACAAAACTATAATAATACTTCCTCGTCAAGTTTGCGACACAGATGAGAAATGAAAATATCTTTTCTATGTCTCTGTAATCTATAACGGATGACTCTGGGGCTAACATAACCTTTGAAGGATATTGCGTAAGCCCCAACTTTAAACTTCAGCAAGCTCACATTCAATGGCTTGCAAAGCCTCACACAGCTGCACAATGCCCATTAACATATGGGAAGTTGTGACTCTAAGCAACACAACCCATTTCTGGAGGAGGTATCGCATTCAGTATTAACTCATATGGGACATAATCCTATTCTCAACAGATGGTGACCTTTGACATTAGACATATTGTAAGATGATGATGATGGTGACCCAAATACTCTGACATTCTGGTAGATTTACCCTGAAGTTGTGAACCTCTAGGGCTGAGGAAAACCATAAAGAGACACCCAAACTCACCTCCAAGATCCCTCGGTGGTCTCCTGTTGACCAAGAGCGGGAATGCATTGTTACCGATCAGCGAAGGATGACAATGAAGGAAGTAGTATTCGAGATGTCTCCAGACCAGTAGGAGAGAACTCTCCAGGCCATCTGATCAATATTTGATGACAGAAAATATGATCAAAATGACAACCTTCAAAATGCCACAGGATGCTGCGATCAAAATGATATGTGTTCACTGTGACATTGGAAATTACTGAACCTCTAAATTAAACTGCACGTAAATCGCAAACTGGTAAACACAAAGCACGGTAAAAGCCAACCCTGGTTCTGACGAGAAACAGAGATAGCCCAGTCACACAGAGATACATTCCTGCAAAAGCCAATCATCTCACTAACTGTGTTTGCACTAAGGAATTGAACCTGGAAGGGAAATCCCTCTCCAAAAAAATTTTTAGGAGGGATTTTCAGAATCGAGGAGGGAGTTGTCACTCGGGAAAGATTCTACCTCACATTGGTTCTGTATATTTACAATGGTAGCTACAACCCAACCTGTTGGAAAGTGTGCTGAGATTTTCCCGTATAAGAAGATGTAGCTTTGTGCAAGATTCGTAAGACAAATGCTTGATTCATGCAGTCCCAAGCCTTAGCGTGGACACTGGTCCATGCTAAGAAATACTTCTGTGTGTGGGATGGTACCTTCACACATTCACAGCCATTAACATTTTAATATATTAACCCTGAGAGAGGGAGATGAATTGATGTCACAAAACAAAGACAATAGGCCCTTCGCTTTGTCCTCCTCCTTTCCACTTGATGTAGAAAAAAGTGTTGACAAAATCAAGTTTAATATAATTGTTCTTGACCATTTCAGTTCACCCATATACACTCTATTCCCTTAACATTTTAACAAGTAGACCTCATAACATAACATTTGCTTGTAAAAATTAAACTACAGTCATGAGACTAAAAAGCACAGTTCACATCCCCGTCTGCGACTCATGGAACCCAAGTTGTGAATAAAATTTCATGTAAGCTTTGCAACAGTTGAATTCACTACTGGAATATTTGGAGTGCAAGCCACAACTTTGCCTCTAGCAAAGACATATAAGTGAGCTTAAGCTTCTGATTTATTCACATTACAATGCTTGTGTTAACATCTCCCCATCAAAATGGTTTGACTGTTATGTAATTCAAACATGGTTTAGCAAAGTTAATCCATTTGTTCACATTATTTTGTCCTTTGCTCCTATATTTATAAAACCAAATTGTGGTGACGGTGACTCAAATTTGAGAAGGAAGACTTCATAAAAGGATACTGTAGAGCAATGCAAGATGCAGAGATGTTTCTCTGACCATTTTGCCGATGGTCTTCATGGCTAGCTGTAGTCTCTGTTTGGTGTTGATGCTCTCGTTGCTTGGGTCTGCACTTTGTAGCGCCAGCTGAGAAGGAATAAAATGACTCGGTGACGAGCAAGAAGCCAAACAAAGGAATACATATACAAAACAGATTAGAATGAATTCATGTAGTGAACTTGACAGCAGGCTCTGGGCTTCACATTCACCTGCTGCCTAGTTGCCCCTTTTCAGGCGATCAATTTTTGGAAAATGTTTGGTTTTTTTTCTTGGTGCCCAGCAAAATATCGTGGGTGACTGAATAGAAGCAAAGGATTATAAAATAGAGACCAGTAGATTAACATTTATTTCACATTTTCATAATGTTCCTTTCGCTTGTTGTTGTCTGGCTTCAGAGTTTTTGAACACATACATTTTATTGGTATGAAGGACAAAGTATGCAAACTGTCTTGGTTGATTATCATGATTTGAACTGAAGAGTATGGGTGGTGCCTCTTTGGGCATCTTATGTTGTGCAGTTAATGAATTTTGGTGCCCTGATCATCAGACATGGTGCCTATGATTTTTCAAATCCTAGGGCTACTTGATGTGAGTGCAAAAGATTTTTTTCAGGCTGGAGAGCAGACTTGAATAGCAGACTTAGACAGCACAGGCTTAAGTGCTGCTATCTTCAAACAGGTTATTCATGAAATGATAAGCAGGGATATGGTTTGGCAATTCAACAGCAACTTGCAAAACAGCCAAAGATGGAAAATAGAAACAGTCTGCAAAGAATTCAGTTTTAGCTGAAGAGTTACCAAGGAGGATACCAGAGGCCCATGACAAGTTTGGGCCCAAACTATTCTTGATGCTGCACCCAGCTGATTTCATTGAAACTTTCAGATGACATATGAAAATAGTATACAAAAGCTGGAGTCACAGACTTTGCTGAAACTCTTTCACTGCCATAGTTAACATACCTCTTTGACTTCTTCTGTGGGTAAGTTGTTGACATTTTCCAGTTTATTTTGGAGCTGTTGCAGCTTTTCCAATGATATCAGAAACTCCTGAGATGTCTGCCGAAGGTACCTGACGATGATCCCCAGATTTGGGGGTTTCGACACGTCAAGATTGGCGAAGGAGGAATCTGATTATAGAAGCATGATTAGGACCTCGTGAATAAACATGACCAATATGGAGCAATCTGATGAATAAACATAACTTACAGAAGGAAGAATTCAGCAATCAGGACGGCTAACTCAGTTTGTGCAGCTTTTGTTTTCCAACCTGGAGGACAAGTGTTTGACTCCTGACTGAGTCATACCAATCACTTTTAACTCAATGGTACTTGTTACTTGGTGCTCAGCATTTAAGAGATTGGTAGCAGGGAAGGGGGGGTAATGTTGGTGTGGTTGGTGGCCTCATCAGTGGGTGCCACAATGTGATAATCCCCAGGGGAAGAGGTGTCTGGATGTGATTATGTGAAGGGCTGATTACAACAACACTTTGTGGATGTAAGAACTCATCATTATCATCATTATTTTGACAACCATCATACAACTGACAAATTAAAGATATTGATAGAAGCAAATTTCACACACACAAAAAAAAAAGACTAAAAGGAAGAAAACATGACAGGTACACTGAGAGGTCAGATCTGGGGGGGCAGTGGTAGAAATGGAAGAGGAAAACCTACTGGCATGATATGACATAATGCTAACAAGATTTATCCACAACAAAAAAACTGTAGGGGATACAAAATGTTAAATTGAAGAGGGCCCTCCCTTTTGGACCATGGGCCCACAACCTGATGGACACAGACCATGCCAACAGGTGAACACACGGGTAAGTGTATTATAAATAAGATGTTTACTGGATATTATGTTACAGGCAGGAAAAGCCCTTTGAATGAAACATGCAGAGGGATTTGAAAGTCATATGAAGCAGACACACTGCAGACTGCATATTACAAATGTATCCTGGTGCAGATAGCTACAATGATAACACTCGTGAATGCTTGGAACGCTGCAAAGGAAGAACCCTATAGAGATACACCACTAGGCAATGAGAACGCTCTGCTCTGCTGTACTCACCCATCACTCTTGAGCTGTCCCGCCCTATCATGTTTGGAGTAAACAAGATCTGACAATCAGCAGCAGTGGTCCCTGCATATCCAGAAAATGGAAGAAACATTGGTAAAAAGAGTGTGTCGTAATTCGACAATCAAACACAGAATCTGTCCAGAAACAGCCCTTAAGTACCCTTAGGTTAGGAGTTGGTTGGCAAGGCAGCTGCAAGTATTTCTTCAAACAGCAATATCTTAGAGTTAGGAACAAGATATTGGCATGGGGTTTCAAATGCCTGCAGTGAAAAAATATGAACCCTTCCACTGCAAGTAAAATAAAGCTTTTTTATTTCCTGACATTTCCATGATGAGGAAGAAAAAATAAAATTTCATGACTTGAAGATGACGGACCGGCATATCTCACCTGATCTGACGATGACGGTTCGACAGTAGCCGACCAGATTCGCTGTGACCTCTAAGAGGAACTGTTTCAGCTTGCCTCTGCTGCTTGGACTATCCCTGATCGTCCTATTAGTATCTCTGAGTTTTAGTTCCTTGGACCAACTTTCCATGGCACAGTACCTCGGGACCAGCGCCATGAGCTGACGATGGAGGCGGGTCACGTGGGTCTGGAGTGGTATCTGGTTGGGACCGGAGACCTCGGACAGGGAAGGGTCAAAGTAATCGACTAAGGACGGAGAGGGATAAAGAAGAGAAGTTTTTAATAACTCTTTGATAATTTCAAAACAATTCCAAGGCTTTTCCATAACTAGTTCATCACCTTTGCACAATCATTTCACGACCAAATTTGATCAANNAAAAAAAAAAAAATGATTATGATGAAACATACAGTGCTTTACAGTAACAGTATCTACTTAAATTCACTCACAAATTTCAGATCGGAACAATTAAATAGAGTAAGTATACCCCCCTTATGCTAATTGATGAATAGCTCTTTTTAAGCTTGTCGTATCATTTTTGTTGTTGATATTGCTAAATTTTTCCACATAGCACGCTGCTCATCCAGTTCACATATTTGGCAACATTTGGAAAAATTTGTGTAAGAGAAATGAGAAGAAAATTGTAACGTTTTGATGATTTTTCAAAATGAAGTATGGATGACTGCTTATTTATTAACTCTGAGGGTGGGGCATCTACGGTCGTCATAATGCTAGCACATTTCATTTCCTTTTTTTCATTCACAATGCATCATTATCGATTCTAAAGTAAAGGTTACAACAAACACTTAATTCTATACAAAAGAAAACACCATGAAAGGGAGTGCTCTAAAATACCTTACTAAGCTTAAAGGGTAGTCACACTCTCTGAGTACAAGAAAACAAAAGAAACAATTACAAAAATACAAACAAGCTCCCAACAGATACAAGTTTGTTACATAAGAAGTAAATAAGTATTTACATGGTAATTACTAATTAGTTCAAATAGGTTTAAAGAACATCCACATCGGTTGAGCATGATACTATGTTTTGGGTAATAGCACTGCTCACTGACTGGTCACAACCACATGCTTGAAATGAAGCAATCATATTCTATTCTGTTACGGAGAAACAACCATTATCAGTGAGCTAACATTGAGGCAAACACTGTTGCTAGGTTACACAATCATCTGCCAGTCTGACTTCTGGGTGGGACTGAGCCATGTGGGATCTGAACCAAAGCAGGTGTTGAGTTTGTTTCACAGAAATTAAAACATAAAACATACTTATAAAACCAACATTTATGGTATATAGACTGATAGATTATCAAAAATAAAGCAGAATGGTAACCTTTTCAAGAAATAAGGTTAAAACAATCAGAGTTTAATACGCTGTTTTCCTTGAACCATCTTTGTTCATAGTACTTTGCAATACAGATGCCTTCCCATATCTATGGTCACGAAATTCAACTTTATGTTCTGACCAGTTTTAAGCATGCCTTTACTTCTTCACTTCCCTCCCATCGGAGCAGTTTTTAGCTTCAATAAACAATTCAGACATATAAAGCATCTGGTCTGTGTGATGAGATATGATCCATAGAGCTGTAGCTCACCTCCCCCGACGACGGACCCTAAGACGCCGGTCACCAGAGACAGTTCCTGAAGAGTCTCCGCTTTGAAGTTCATGACTGGCTCCCTCAGTATGGCAGTGAACACATCGGCGTGAGAAACTATCAGATTGAGTACCTACAGTGAAGTGAACCATGAGGAAAATGACTAAAAACTAAACCAAAGTTGTGCACAGACAGAAAGTGGGAATACCTCATCAGTTGAACAGAGGTGAGGGTGCATGTCACAAAACAAAGCTACATCAATCTGTCCTACACAGACATGGAGAATCAGTAGTTGTAAATGTGAGAAAAAGAAATATATTTCAACATAACATTTTTCACTTTAAGTTTCTTCCAATTCAGTAATTTAAATGTGTTATGCTGAGTTGGTGTGTATGCATTACTTCAATTAGTAATTCTATCCACTGAGTTCAGCTTTGACAGTATTTAAAAAAAAAAAAACAACTCCAACAATGAATAAATATATTTGATTATGACCATTTTTACCCCCATGAACTCTATGGGGGTATAACTTAATAAGTAGTTGTAAGCCGCAAAAGTATGAGGATGCTAGTAAAGTCTCAGCCGCAGGGTCCCTCAATCAGTTTCTCCTTGCTTTAATGTAATATTTCCAGAATTACTTCACAATTTACTTTCATTATGTCAAAATCATTTTCACTATGTCATGATTGGTTCTTAATATATCAGAATATCTTTTACCTTTTACCAATATGACAGGTTTTTTTCAAGTTTTCTTCAAAGCAATCATCAAACCAAAGTGGAACAGTCTAATTTCAGATTTTGCTATAAATTACAACCAGTTTACCACGAAAGTTTACGTAGAGTAACACTTACTTCAATTGTTTCCTACCTTAGCAATTCTTTTGTCACCAATCTTTTCTTTAAGAGGATAACCTCAACTTTCAATGAGAAGCATAAATTCAGATTTATCCCCCCGACATAACTCAAGCACTCAAACACAAATAAAAAGTCAAAGTCTTATGCCAGAGATGTGATGGTGGTAAGTCTGTTGTTTCAAAAAGTCTCTTCCTTATTTAAATGCAGTCTGATTTTACCTATGAACGACATACATTCAGGCCGTCTCACCTGGTGTAATGCGTGGCTGTGTTGGCCTCCCAGGGACGTCAAGACCGCCTGGCACAGACGTAACACCGGGAAGAGCAGCTGACGGTACCGGCTCATCACCGTGGGAACGAAGGATTCTTCTTGCTCGTACTGGTCCCATGTTGAAGAACTTTGGGCAGGATAACTGAAAATTGCAAATTGATCAACAATGCGCTTACAGACACCAGCACTTTATTTTCAATGACACAAAATCCTCATGCATAATGCAAAATGACATCTCCTGCTATTAAATGTACCAATTTGCTTCCATTTTTATTTTGGACATTCATGACCCTGCCTTCCATCAATTTATTGAGTAGGCCATGAGCTCAAACCTCCCTAAGTCCGTCAAGAAACATTTTGTAAATGAATCGATCCTTAATTTCGACCTTCATGAATAAACACATTTACAATATCCTAAGCTATGTCACAGCAAATCCGTCAAAGCTTAAGCCCTATGGGTAAATGACTACATCTGAGAAGGGACAAATGGAAACATAAAATGTGACATATTCAGAGAGAGAGGCATAACAACGGTTGAAAGAAATGATTTGAATAACTTATGACTTCAATTTTAAAAGAGTGTGATTGCTGGCAACTAATGAAACTATTTTCCCTGCTTACAATAAGTTACATTCCTGTATTCAAACCTTTAATTTTTTTTTTACAGGTCGATTTTAATGCAAATTTTCTTTAGCATGAAACAACTATCATGTTTGCATTACACTTCAATACAAGTTAAACTTCTGCTCAAAGTCAGCAACTGGAAAACTACTACATAGGGCGTCAGCTCTCTTACCGCTGTAATTCACGTTCAGGTCTAAAATCCAAAAACTGGACCTCTGACAGCTTGGTCATAATCCCAACATCTAGAAGAGCTTTGGCGCCCTCAGGATCTTCAGCGACCACCATCAGAAATGACTGAAGACAGGTTAATGATATCACAGATATTTGGAGATAGTAATTCAAAGACATATTCTACTATCCTGAGAAGGATTTTATTGAAAAAGATAAAAGCAAAAAAACAAACTTATACTGATGACAAAACAACTGGGTTATCTTTGCAATTTTTGACCCATGCAAAGCCAGTATACCTCATGCAAGCGTAGCAACAGTTGGAAAATGATTACATTCTCCGGCCCTCTGGTCTTTGTTTAACTTTGAAGCACTTGTACATAAATACCATGTGGTACTGAAATTTTGCAAAAGGTCACGTCGTTGTATTGGTCACTTTATGAGGGATCGTTTGCACTGCTCATGGTACGTCTTTGAGTGAGTTTAAGTATTCAACTTATTCACATCATGGCAGTGATAGTTTAACATCTGCCAATCTCAATGGGTTGATTTCAAACCAATTCAAAAATGGATGAGCAAAAACACTGTTTATCAATGTCTTCAGACGATTTTCACCTTGATATGTTAACATTTAGTTGCAAATATACAGAAAAGCACATGTGTAAGAAACTTCAACAAATTTAATTTATATAGTGAGATTTGGCATATCATGGAATGAGGCATGTCACAGAGAAAAAGAGAACAACAGCCACAATGTGATGTGGCCAAAGAGTGTTTCGACAAACCAGAGATTATGTTATATAAGAGAGTTAATATTAAGCCAATCACAGTGTTGCTTTCATTAAACACCATGTCTGCACCAATGGGATTTGCATATATGCATACTTCACATGAATTAAGTGCACAGTTTATGGGTAGCTTATATTGGCACAGTGCTGCTGTATTGCACTGGCCTGAATCTTAAGATGTGACAGTAAGTGTACTAAATTTTAACACACTCTATCATGTGTATAACAAAACAGAAAGCATTGTCCTTATTGAAAGAGAGTGTGAATTAATAGTAAATTAATAGGACACAGATAACACTTAAAGGCTCAAGTCGTGTACCTCAAGGCTATCGTGTCATATTTTACAAAACTCCGGTTTCCCACAAAATCATCCTCAAATTCTTTCTTACTACTAATGATGTCACCTCGCAGAGCCGACGAGGAGACGACTGACTCACCATCGTCGATTCATAGATGTACACCGCCCTCAATGGCTCTGGCGAAATCTGGAGTGACTCTTGAAGTTTGTTGTCAGCTTGAGCTACGCTCTCCACGAAGTGCCGGAGGTAACCTCGTGAGGTGAAAAACGACAGCCAGCCTCCTCTCTTGTCAATATATAAGACAGCACTGAGCAGGGATAGCGCCAATGTCTGCGACAAAATTAACGGCCATCAGATATTACTCAGTTGTGAAATTTGCAGAATGTGGGTATGAAATGAAATCAATATCAAAACAACACTTAAATGAATCAAAAACCAGCAATGAAATCAATGAAAACTATTTTACATTATAGAAGAATAGATTCATAGACAATGGAAATCCATAGGTAGTATAAATATGTAGGGAATTACTGCAAGATCTGCAGTTTATTGCTGTATTTTCAAAAGTGCGCTACAAACTGTCTTTACTTTTTACAGCCATGAAAAGCTATCAAATATCCCACCATAATCAATTTGTCATGTCAAGAAAAAAAAATAAACAGTCACAAAATTTAGGCCAAACATTTATTTTAGCAGAACAAGACTGTGTGGTAAAGTTTCAGGACTATGTTTTGTATATACATTAAAGTTTAGCTGGAAAACACACATTAATTTGTAATTGAGACTTTCATTTGTGAAATTCCCCCTAAACATGGTGGGATGTTGTTCTGTCAGGCTGATATCAATGGAAGAAAAGATTTAAGATTAAGGATAAAGGCTGTTTTTTTTCTTGTAAATAGTGCATCCTGCCTTAAAACACAGAGAAGGCGCTTAAAGTATTTTCAGAACATTAACTTCAAGGAAACCTCTCACAAAATGTTCAGGTAGCCTACGTAAACTTGAAGTTAAATAATTTCACCTGGTGACACTTAAATGTTTATCTAGTTTACAGTCTACTTCCTTAGAGGTGAACCAAGCATATCATGCACAGTAGTTTTCTGTTACTTCCTTCAAGACCAGTTATCAAAATATCCTTTCATTCAAAACTGCTTTCAATGTAGAAGCAATATATCAGAAACTCTCTACATCTAAAAAAGATGCAAAACTGCTACCTGCACAGCATTAAGATTTGGCAATGGGCCCTAAGTGATGGCCACATCTAAAATCAAACAGAGATAAAGATGGTATAGTCCTGCATGTCCTTTTTTCACCCTTGTACCAAAATGTATCCCTTTTTTTGTTTTTTTTTAATTTGAGATTCTCTTACCCTTCCAACTTCTTGACCTTCACAAGCATCTCTGCAGATGAGACTGCAGAGCGGCTCTCCAAATTCTTCGATTACTTCCAAATTTGCTGCCATTATTTTCTCAAACTCTTCACTCACAGGCGGCTGGAAAAACATCGTAGATCTTTTGATGTTTGTGGCATCTGGATGTCTGTAAGGTATCTGCAGGTAATTAAGGAGGGCGCCATACAGGTTTGCACGAACCAGCTGATGTGAACCACCTGCAGGAGTCAGAGGCATTAGAATAAAGCAATGTGAAAGCCACTGAGATGACAAGCAAATACATACAATATAGCACACAATAGCATAGACGAAAGTGTCATATCATAAAATGCCAAAGCAAGACAAAGCAAACCATAAAGATGACATAGCATTTAAAAGACAAACCATTTTACAATAGCATCATATATTATAAAAGCAATAAGATTGACAATAGCATTACACAACACATCATATCAGAAAATAACATAGTATCACATAGCAAATAAAGGCAAACCATAAAGATAACATACATAGCATTAGCAAGACAAACCGTTTTCCAATAGCATCATCTATTTTAAAAGCAATACAACAATGGCTTATTGACAAGCAACAACACACAATTCGCCCAAGCAATAGCATTACACAATACATCATATTATAAAATAACATAGTATCACACAGCAAAACAAAGAAAACCATAAAGATGACATACATAGCATTTACAAGATTAACCATTTTACATTAGCATCATATACAATAAAAGCAATAAGACATTAACAATGGCTTACTAATAAGCAACAATACACAATTCAGCAATGCAATTACACAGTACATCATATGATAAATAACATAGTGTCACATAACAAAACCAGAATGCAAAAATGCATTGTAGTTTCGATGTACTCATTACAATTTCTTTATTAAGCTTGTTTCTCAAATATAACTCTAATGCTAAGAAT
>VJOZ01009283.1:0-10734 GCA_009801055.1 Stichopus horrens | reverse complement strand
TAGTCAAAACAACTCAGGATCACCGACGCTGCAATGTTGTGATGAGTTCGTGGGTTATTTGTAAATACAGCCCTTCCTTTCACCAAATACTTAATTCCTGATACCGACCATGGAGCGACGCTTTGAGAAGTATGTCTTTGATATACACCAGGGAGACCTGAACTTTTGCATATTCATTATGTAGGCGCTTACAGTAAGATCCGTTAATATTCAAATATGATTTCTTTTTTAACTGTTTTTGTGCCAATCCCGTTGCTTTTTAAAGTAGTTACTGTCATTTTCCTTCATTGAAAGGAGTAGTCCGTCCATGCACAACCTCGAATTACATTTAAAAATAATGAAGAAAAATTTAATCTGTTCAAACTGGTATAGGCGTAAGTAATACCTTTAGAACAAGAGATCAACATCTCCTATTCCTGCCTCTTCTGTTTCCATCACTCAAAAACATGTATGTGAACTTTGAACGAATGTTGATGAGTTAAGATGTAACATAAGCTTATCCTTGTAGTTTTTCAGTACACAATCAATCACTTCAATATCCAATGTTTGGATTTCTAGTTCGGGGAGGCGTATTGCCAATGTACCCACCGTTCTGCTGGGAATTCCATCCACTATGCCATCCACTCGCCCATCCAATCGTATACTGCGTTTAAACAACATTTGTGACCAATTGGTTTGTTACCAATTAGCGGGATTACTGTTTAAGCGCCACGGAGTTGGCGCACATCGTACAAGGAACTTTATGGAAGCTAGTTGGGCCTCAGTTCTAGACAATTTCTTCTACACCGTAGGTGTAGGTGTTTAGTACCTACCAAACTGAATTATCGTAGGGATTATGCACCATTTCGAATAATTACAAAAATCAGATCTGTATTCAGGCGCATGAATTTGATCAGATGGCACTGTTTTTCTGAAATATATATATTTGGGTCGTCATTCAACTCTTCCCACCTTCCCCCTCCTCCCGAAGGCTCACGGAAAATCAATGTTACTGTAACAACAGTTGATCAAACTGGGGTTGATTTGTGAGAAATGCAAGCATCGATTAGCAAAACCTGCTAATCAAGTTTGTTCACAATATTTCGTTCCTTCCCTTCCTGAGGTTAATGTGGTTCAGCTTTTTAAAGTCACATGTCAATTATGAATAATATCGTGTGAAGAACCTACTACATTTTTAAGTATTGTCACTGTTAATATTGACTTAACAGTGAAGACAATGACTTGAAAACATGTAAGTAATACACATGGCTGTCTCTGTAATACTTCAATCCATTTCTGAACTTTTCTCGAGGTTGTATATTACATCATTAAAACAATTGTATACTACATCTCACGAAAATTGAAACTTCAAGTGTGGAATCAGGTGATAGTGAGGTTACTGTACGATACGTTGTTTTTGTCATTCTTCAGCATGGTACAACGTCGGACATTGCGTCGTTTGGCATTTTTAGATACCGGCATGGTTTTCATGCATTCACTTGGGCATCTGTGTGCCTTGTAGGCTTTTACATCAATCGTGTTTCTTATTTTTAAGCTTGTCGAATTGTAGCATTTTATATTAGGCACGGGGTTAAAATTTAAAGGGAAGACACTGTTTGGGCAATCGTTCCATATTGTAAAATACCGAGCAGCCATTACAGCCGTTTCATTGTTATCTGGCTTACATTTTTCATGCAGGGATTCGAGCCAGGCATCTTTTCCTTTGGGTGCTAGTGCCTTCCCAAGCAGTATTTGAGCAACCATTTCGGTGGCGTCGCCACATACTTTAATTTCTCCATTTGGTTCATTACAAGTTCTATGCCAATGAGCTTTCCTCATAATAAGTGGTGGTATCTCAGTTGCGTGTCTCCATGGTGTAGCTAAGGCAAACCCGTCCAGAGCCAAAATATGTTTATCGAACCCCAATATGGTCTTTGCCATGGATAGGTCACGTGCCCTGCCCTCGGAAGTATAAAACGGACCCCTTTGAACCTTGAATCCATTCATTGCATACAAGCTGCCTCCCCATGATGCGGGAATCTTCTCTGCCAAAAGACGTAAGTGTTTAGAATTATCAACTATCATCAGTATTACATCTGGATGAATTTCTCCGAATAAGATGTGTTTGAAAAACATGATAGCGTTACTGAAGTAATCATTTCTTTCAAAAACCGTCGTACCATGGCAAGCGATAATGACATGCTTGTCGTCATTCGGTATAGTGGCAGGTACGTTTTCAATTCGAAAATCTTGGTATATGAATCTTATGTTCCCAAGTCTTACTTCCATGTATCCCCAACATTTCCACAAAACAGATTCGTAGATTTCAGCTTTCTCTTCTTTTCTCAAAAGCAGATCAGTTTGAGACAGGAACACACCACGCTCGGTGGACCTTCCAAGAATGACAATCGTCTTTAAAGTAGATGACGCTGCAGCCAATTCCAGATCACTTTTCGTGAATATGTCGATACTGCATCGATCAGGCTGTAAGACCCAACCGCTTCTTAGTGTACCTCTTTTGTCTCCTGCAAGTTCCCTGGTTACCCAGTTCCCGTATGACCAAGACAAATGAGTTTGAGGGAGGGTTTGACAAGATGGCAGCCGGTTAGCCCTTTTCCTCATATTCTCCTCACTTATCGGTGGCCCGTCGACGTAGAGCTCAAATGGGCTGCCTGGTACTTGTTTTTGTTCACGGACAGAGATTTCTTCAACAAATAAGGTATAATTTCCAGCGAACTTGGGGACATAGGTAAATTCGATCCTCCCAGTTTTTGAATCGAAAAGGAAAGGAGAGGCACAGAAGATATGTTTTTCTCCTACTGCGAGGACACTGACGTAGTGGTCTTTACGTGCTCGGAGCACCTTGACGATAATGGAAGTAGATTCACCGACCTTGGCCCAATGTAATCCTCGGCCGAACGCTCGGTAACCACTACTGTTGCGATTAGTCACATTCGTTATATGTGGGATCCGTCGTATTGAGCCACGATGATTTGGAGAGAAATGGCACTCCTGTTGCGTGTCGGAAGTTTCTCCCTTGTTCGTGGCATCATCTTCAGACAAGGAATCATGGTGAGAAGGTTTGATGGTTTGATGAACAGCTGCAATGAGAGAGCAATTTGTCATCCATCGTTTATTCATATATGGTTTACGAACCGATACTGAATGTGGATGAACAACTTATTGATGAAATGCGCTACCTCCACAAGGGCTCATGAATCTGCGCCATTGTTTTGATTTCTTTTTTACCAGATTTATTTAAACTCTCATTTACATTGGAGCAAATAGGAGTCTACTTTTCTAACAAATGTCCTAACCACCTGAATGTCCTTCTATCTCGTTGATGTTGAACACCCTTGAAATCTCAATATAGTAGTAAATTTTTACCTGTGAAATTTAAAATCCTACATAACATACAGAGAACTTTTAAGAGATGGAACGTACTTAGGATGGAACCTACCTTCCGGATCAGATCAAAGGACTAACGGACGGCTGGACACCAACATCCCCCCTAAAAAACATCTACATCCCCCCTAAAAAAAAACATCTAGGTGCTCGTATACGTAGGCCTAAGGGTTCATCCAATGTGCTGAGTGCTCAAAGAAAAGTTGAAAGAGAATGCGTAATTCATAATAATTATTACATAAGCTCAAACCACCTGAAGTCATCATTTTTCAAACTTTGGTTTGTTCTGAATTGAAGAATTGCAGACCTGAGATGACTGTTTTAAGGCTAGGTATGGCAAGTATGTTCAGCCAAGGGCGTAGCCAGGATCTTGGGTGAGGGGGCAGAACCAGCTCATTTTTTCTCCAGTCATGGGGCAGGTTATAAGTGAAGTCGTGTTGCTCTACCAACTCTTAAGTCAGGATTTCGAATAAGTCAGTCCACAGATAGGCCTCGGAGGCATAAGAAGAGCTCTAAGGAATGGTGTCACCTCTAGCATTTGCCTAAAAAGGATCATATTTGCCCGTCTTATCCGCAAATCATGGTGCGTATTTGACTTTTGTTTGACACTTGCACCCATGTACCTAAAAATGTTAAAAATTAATGGAGGTTGTTAAGTTCCGTCAAGACTATCTAAGCGGAGCGCCACCATTAGTTGGCACTGATGGTAGAAGACAATTTTGGGCTTTTCAAACCCTCCAGATGACCGGAGACGACACTTCCCGAATGTTTCAAGCTGCATCTACCCAGCATTGCATTAGGGATATCATGCTCGCAATTTATCAATTGAGACTAAAGATATAAATATTAATGCATGAATATGGTAATACATATAAGATGGCTTGATATGATACAAGATTCATAATGAATTAACGTCCTCTTTCATTCATTCCTGGGACAGTTGACAAATAGTAGGGTCGAGGGGGTCCTGAACATACCCTCGGACGCCTCTTTTTCATTTCCGACAAAAACTCTCAAACTGACGTCGTAGAATTCTAAAGAGTAGAATTGATATACTGTTAAGTGGTAGAATTGACATACTTGTAAATAGTAATATGACAGAATATTGGTTCGTATTGGCAACAGCTTTAGTTGGCATGGGCAACAAATACATATTAGGGATTTATTTTTTTTTTTATTATTTGGTATTAGGGTTGGGGAAAAAAGGAACACTATCTCTAGATGTCATGACATCAATAATATCCAATGTTTTGATTGACATTTCGGGGACGCGTATTGCCAACGTACCGACCGTTCTGCTGGGAATTCCATCCACTAGCCATTCACTCCTCCATCCACTCGCATACTGTGTTTAAGCAACATGTAGCGCATGTATGGCCGATTGAAATTGCGAATTAGCTATTACACCTTTATGAACACCTTGTTTTAATTGTGTTGTTAATCTGTTTGGTCTTAGTTTTCTAATCCATTATAAGATCATACTTGCAACTCCCGACAATTTCCCATTCCCCTCCCCCTCAGTTTAGGACTGCCAGTTCTCCCCCAACTCCGTTAACTTGTCATCCCTCTCTGGTCTATTCGTCTCTTCGTCTTTTCTTTTTTTGCCTTTTTTTTTGTCTCTGGACATACTTTCAGCCTCGACTTTTCTGTGACTCCCGCCTACATTTTTTCTTCTATACATAATTTCAGCCCCGATTTTTTTATTCCCTGTGAATATATGTCACTGAATTGCACAATGGTTGGTTGAATCCACAGCTTTTAACGCTTTTTTTTTTCTTTTGCCTTTGGTTCTGTTTTGTCATTATTTATTTTTAGGTATGAGCGAAGATGCTGTAATATCGTTTTGTACAGAGCTATGCATCAAAAGGTTTTGATCGTTTTTATTCGGCATTATTGTTGGCATTATAGTAGTACATAGTCAAATGAACAAATAGGTAAAATCGCCCGAGAACCTGGAAAAGTGACGAATTTATTGGTTACCCGTCTCCTTACATGAAAACTCTTTATTATTTGGGAAATGAATTTGAAGGGAGATCCGGAACTTCACTAAATGATGTAGTAAACCATGTTCGTCAATGGGACAAGGAAACTATCAAAGCTACATTGGAAGCAATGTTTAAAGACGGAGAATAAACCTGAGGTAGAATCGTGATGGTCTTTGTATTTGTCAGAAAATGCTCCCAACGATGTCACAAGCGAGGAGAGGATAAACATGGCATTGAAAAAAATCACACAGTCTGCTGGAGAATACGTTGAAGACCGTTGCACACAGTGGATCGAACAACGAGGTTGAGTAAGTGTCACACCATAATAACATAAGTCTGCATTATGAGGGGTGAAAATATCTAGCCGGTTTCTTGATCGTTTCATGTATTGTTTGGTTTAAGAGGAAAACCTTTGTCAAATATTTACGAAAATTCTCACAACAGCAGAGTAACTGCGATCAAGCTAATGGTGATAGCCTTCGCTACCATGTTTCTTGTATGCAAATAATGGATGTGTTTGCCGTAAGGAGGATGTGAGGGTAAGCAGATATTAAAATGACCAATGAAAAAAATATAAACAATGAGTTACCCTGCGTGAGATCGTTTAGAAAGCCAGCAGTATTCCCACACAAAAACCAGCAGGCAAAAGTTGCACGAAAGAAACATAGGCCTACACAGATCGGATACACAATGAATAACGTCCCAGCTTGGATTTACCCTCGAGAAAGGTCTAAAATGACTCTCTTCCAAAGAATTTAACAGTTGGCTACGTTATTTTACCTAGACACACCCCATGAACTAACACGTAAAATTTAACACATCATAATAAAGTCGTGAAATCTGGATTGTCAAACAAATTGCACACAATGAATCTTTGAAAGGGTAATTGGTCAAGACAAAAAAAGGCCGTGTCATTGGCGACAACGTTATCTTAGTTATGTATTGTGGATTCGTGTCGGCGACCGTTGAAATAAGTGCAAAAGCCTTTATACAAATCCTACAACGAAATGCCATGATAGGAACGTGGTCGGTTCTCTCTCAGACAAAGAGCAGAATGAGATTTGTAAAATAAAACATCTTGTTATATACACATGGATGCCGTGTTAGGCGAATGATGACACGAGGAGGAAGGGGGGTCAAGAGGAGAGAGGAAATGTGTAGAGGAGGATAGGAAGAAAACGTGCATAGTGGATAATGAGATAAATGTGGCAAATATGAATAAATGCGCAAAAATGACAACCGCATGAAAGCCAACGAGAAAAAAATAAACAATATGAGAATAAAATGATACCAAGTGCAGGGAAAATGTAACAAAAAACGTAAGATGAACAAAATGCGACCAAATGAGAGGGAACGTTTCACAAAAATGAGAACAAAATTAAGCACACACTTACTGCTCGAGTTTGTTTACGGACGTTTCACAATGCACTATGTATAGTCTGCCCACCCTGGTTTTGTTAACACGACTTTGTTGACACTCATGTGTACAAAGTAGGAAGAGAGCGGGAGAGAGTTATGCTCAACGGTAAGGTTGTACAAGAGCTGGAGACATGAGTAGAGTAGGTAAATGAAAGGCGAGGAGGAGTTCCGTAAAGGTAAGTCAGTCTGTGTACATTCGCGATCCCCAAAATATGTGTATAAACAAACATGCCAGTGTGGCAGCAAATACCGCCCGTGACCGGCGGGACCCTCTTTCCTCTCTCTGGTCTCGGTAAAATTTGAAAGAATGGTGTATTGGTAAGCAACGGTAAATCTAATTTAAATGTAAACACTGTTAAAAACGTAAATTGGAAGTGTTCATATGCAAAAAATAAATTAAGAAATACAAAAGGAATGCAGAAGTTTTCTGGTAACTGGCATGTCGACGTGACGTCACATTTATACTTATTTGTACTTAACGTGGCTTATGGCAAAGATAGGTTTGTACATGGAGCCAGCAAAAGTCATAGCTTAAGTTAATGCCTCTCCCACACAGGCCCCTCAATGTAAGAGACAACCGATAGTGTACTCCTTCCGTCATAGCTCGGGTTCAGCGGCGTTCGACTACTGCCTAATTTTTCGAGGTCCGAAATGGCTGATGGGGTCGACTAGCGCTGGTCTCCAGTCCCCAGTTGCGTGATGAACCATGTGCTTACTGTTCTAACTGCACCATGATTTCTTTGAAATTCACGTCTTCCCACTCGTGGATGAGGCTGTCACCAATGACACGGACGTAGTTTTGCTCTTGACCAATTACCCTCATTGATTCATTGTTTGCAATTTGTTTGACAATCCAGATTTCACGACTTCATTATGATGTGTTACATTTTACGTCGTGGGGTAGTGCTCGGTAAAATGACGTAGTTATCTGTGTAAATCTTTTAAACGTGTTCTTTTTAAAGTTCTTTTCTTCGAGCTTAGGTCCAGGCTGGGACGTTATTCATTGTATATCCGATCTGTGTAGGCCTATGTTTCTTTAGTACAACTTTAGACTCCTGACTTTTGTGTGGGAATACTGCTGGCTTCCTAAACGATCTCACGCGAAGTAAGTCATTGTTTATATTTTTTCATTGGTCATTTTAATATCTCTTTACGCTCACATGCTTCTTACGGCGAACGCATCCGTAATTTCTATACATGAAACATCGTAGCGAAGGCATCACCATCAGCTTGATCGCAGTTATTCTACTGTTGTGTGACTTTTTTTAAATGTTTAAAAAAAGTTATCCTCTTAAAACAAAACAATACATGAATCGATCACGAAACCGGCTAGATACTTTTACCCCTCATAAATGCAGGCTTATATTATTATGGTCTGACACTTACCCAACCTCCCCGTTGTTCGATCCACCGTGTGCAACGGTCTTCAATGTATTCTCCAGCAGACTATGTGGGGTTTGGGTATGTGGGTTTTTCAATCCTATGTTTGTCCTATCCTTGCTTGTGACATCGTTGGGCGCATTTTCTGACAGATACATAGACCATCACGATTCTACCTCAAGTTTATACTCCGTCTTCAAACATGCGTCGAATGTAGCTTTGATAGTTTCTTTGTCCCTTTGACGAACATGGTTTACTATACCATTTAGCAAAGTTTCGAATCTCCCATCAATTTCATTTCCCAAATAATAAAGAGTTTTCTTGTAAGTGAACGGGTGAGGGATTAATTCGTCACTTACAATTTTTTTCCAAATTCTCGTGGGATTTTACCCATTTTGTTTGACTATATACTAATACAATGCAAACTAATAAAAACGATAAAAACCTTCTTTGTATATAGTCCTGTACAAAACGATATTACAGCATCTTAAGACCTGTTCGCTTATACCTAAAATTAAGTAATGACAACAACAAAAACAGAAACAAAGGCAAAAGAAAAAAAATGTGTTAAAACCTGTTGAATCAAGCAACCATTGTGCAATTCAGTAACATCTATTCACAGGGAATAAAAATATCTTGACTGAAATGATATATAGAAGAAAAAAATCGAGTGGGACGTCACAGAAAAGTCGGGGCTTAAGGTGTGCCCAGAAAATCGGGCGGGAGACACAGAAATATTGGGGCGGGAGACATAGAAAAATCGAGACCGAGAGTGTGTCCAGAAATCGGGGGAACCCCCCGGGGGAAGCCGCTAATGCAGTCATTCTACTACTGATAGTCCTGAAGTGATGTTGTTCCGACGAGCCTGGTAGTGGTCTTTTCGTAAATACCGCACTCTCTCCTTCATAGAATTTTAGATCCCCAACTTATAAGGCATTCGTTGTGTCCGAAATTGTCGTGGAAGCGTCGCTACTCACGGTCGGAAAAATGGCCCAGTCAGTCGAAAATTTAGGACCTTCATACTCCACTAAACATAAGGCCTAGTTACGGCCTTGCATATAGGCTATAAAATATAAAATTTTGTTTATAATTTACTTCAAATGATATCTTACCATTGATTTCCTCAGTAGGTCGACTAATGATCGAAGTAGATTTTACAAGTTCATCGAAATACTTTTGTCTCCTGATTTGCGGTAGTGCGAAATCCGTTCCACGGTCAGACGGGAGTATATCCCATGACAAATAGTACACAAGGTATACGACCAGAGTGGTCACTAAACCTACACTGGTGGACCTACTATTCAGTGACTTTGACTTCCTCTGTTCCATTTTTTCTTATAACACTGTCAGCGAAGAAATGATCAGTGCAGTAACTGTCAAGTCTCTTTTTTGAAGTTTATGCTTCATCAAGCAGAAGAAAAATAAATTCACGTCAACGAAAGGTACACAACGCAGGACAATGAGAAAAGGGAAAAGACATTTTTCTTTTCGTAGTTTTGTTCATTGTATGTGTTGGAGGTAAAGGAAAGCGAAAGGATTTAATTAGCTCACGTTTACACATTCTTGCTCCTTGTTATAGTCACTGTTCCAGTTCGGTCAGGGTCGTAGTTAAGGTCATATCTACAGGGGAGTGACAGTCTAAACTTTCGACTGGTTGGACGTTTTCTCCAACTGAGGGGCGATGCCGCAGCGACAGTTTCGGACACTAGGAATACCTTATCAGTATAGGGGGTCTATAATCGTTTAAAGAATGGGTGCAGTCTTTACGAAAAGAACCCTATCAGGTTCAGTGGAGATGAAAAAGAAGTATTGAAATTAGGGCTGAGTAGTGGCAATAGGCCTACTATGTAAACAGAGCGCCACCACCGGTTGGCGAGGCGCGTTAAACATTGGCTTTTAAAATTCCCAGAGGCAAGACACGGCACTTTCCTGGGACAGGTACTTGAACTGCATGCACCCAGTCTTGAAACAGGGATATCAAGTACGAAAAATCAATATTTGAAAAAATATCTAACAACCCTATCTAGATAGGGTTGAAATCATAATGAATTACTTGTCAAATGTTTCGGAGCTGAACAGTTAGGCGCCTAGAAATTTTGAGACCAGAATTTTCGCCGGGGTTTGTTTGTTACCAATTAGCGTGATTACTGTTTTAGCGCGCAAGAAGTTGGGGCATAACGTACAAGAAAATTTTGGGTTTCACGCACACCAGTGGGGCTTCAGTTCTGGAAAATTCTTTCTACAATGTTTGTATAGGAGCTGGTATCTACCCAAATGAATTATCTTAGGGATTTGGCAGCATTTTGAGCAATTAAAAGATTCAGATCAGGTGCATGAAATTGACCAGATGGCACTGCTTTTGTGGAATATATTTGGGTCGACACTCAACCATTCACACCCAACGCCCCCTCCCCCTTCCGGCTCCCGGACCACCAATGTTTCTTTAAAAGGATGGTCTAGCCACAAATATAACTTTGATATGTTGAAGAGTAAATCTCATCATTTACAGTGAAACTTCCATTAAATTCCCATGTGTGGTTCCTGAGATATGAGCAGTTGAAATTGC